>JAOTRH010237954.1:0-40645 GCA_034768845.1 Heliamphora exappendiculata | reverse complement strand
TGCACCCGATGGGTTTTATCCCATCTAATGGATCCACAAGCTCCCAGACCTGATTAGAGTACATAGACTTTATCTCATATTCCATAACCTTTTGCCATAATACTGCATCCTTGTCTTGCAGTGCTTCATTATAGTTTCTAGGTTCGGTATCATGTTCTTCCAGGATCTTATTGTAAGACTCTCCCAAGAACATGAACCTCTGGGGTTGGCGAGCCACCCTCCCACTACGACGAAACTCTTGTTGTGTACTCACGATAGGTGGTATCTCGTTTCATTCATTAGATATGTTTTTCGTTTGTACCGTATTTTCATTCCTCACCTCTTCAAGAACAACTTGTGACCGGAGTTTGTGATTTATTATATAATCCTCTCCTAAGAATCTAGCATTTGTGCTAACAAATACCTTCTGACTCTTAGGATCATAAAATAAATTACTTTTAGTTCCTTTAGGGTACCCTATAAAGAAACAGACAACTGTCTTTGGTTCCACTATACTTGCATCTCCCACCAACACGTGTGCTGGGCAACCCCATAACTGGAAGTGTTTAAGACTTGGCTTACGCCTAGTCTATAACTCCAAAGGGGTTCTTGGAACTGCCTTAGTAGGCACTGAATTCAGAATATATGCTGCCATTTCTAATCCACACCCCCAAAATGAATGTGGTAAATCTGAATAACACATCATACACCTCACCATCTCCTTAAGGGACCTATTCCTCCTTTTCGCTACACCATTCTGCTAAGGCATGCCTGGTGCAGGCAACTGGGATGTTATCCCATGTTCTAATAAGTAGTTTCTAAACTCCCCAGAGAGCTATTCACCACCACGATCAAATCGTAGGGTCTTGATACTTTTACCTGTCTGCTTCTCCGCTTCTGCCTTAAACACTTTGAATTTTTCAAAAGTTTCAGACTTGCGGTGAAGTAGGTAAACGTATCCATACCTAGTGTAATCGTCAATAAAAGTGACAAAATACTCATACCCACCACTTGCCTGGATGTTCATGGGACCACATAAATCAGAGTGAACCAATCCTAACACTTCTCTGGCTCTAAGTCCCTTGGCCGTAAACGGCCTCTTGGTCATCTTACCTTCTAAAGAAGATTTACAGACTAGAAGTGCCACCATTTCCAATGAACCTAAAGGTCCATTTTCAACCAGCCTTTGTATCCTTTTTAGATTAACATGACCTAAACGAAGATGCCAAAGTAGTGTTTGGTTCAAGGAGAAAACTTTCCTTTTAAGGGGTAAAACATGTAAAGTATTCACCTAATTATTTTTATTAGTAGAAATAACATGGTATAAAATATAAAGAGCATTTTCTAATGTACCACGACAGATAAATTATTTTCTAACCATAATATTGTATGAAAGCTTATTAAACGAAACACAATATCCATCATTCCCCAAATAGGAAACCGAAACTAAGTTTTGCCAAATTTGAGGTACATATAAAATGTTCTTCAAAATTAAACATTTATTATTACTGAAATAAAGAACTACTTTTTCCACTGCAACAACAGACACCTGAGAGTTATTCCCTATCTGAAGGTAGACTTCGCCCTCTCTAAGCTGCCTAGTTACTTGGAACCCCTGCAAAGAATTGCAGATATGATTTGTGGCTCCCGTATCTACACACCTGGTTTCTGTAGATACAACCGCTAAACATGATTCAACTACTAGAGAAAAAGCAATACCTGCAGCTAGCTTGTTCTTGCAGTCAGGACAGTCCCTCTTCTAGTGTCCTGGTTTCTGACAAAAATAGCACATGCCCTTTGGCGCCTTTACCTTCGCCTTGGCAAGCGATGGCTTAGCCTTGCCAACCTACTTTGTATTTTCCTGTTGCTGCCCTTTCTTCTTCTTCTTGTCACCACTTGGCCTAGAAGTAGAAGCTTTTTCAGCAACAAATGCATGGGTTGATTTGCGGATAACACCTTCCGCTGCCTGTAGTTCTTTCAACAATTCTGCTAGAGAAAATTTTAGTTTGTTCATAGTATAATTTAGGCAGAATTGTTGAAATGAATCAAGTAGCGACTGGACCACGATATCGATTTGGAATTTTGCATCAATTTCTGCTCCAAGGACCTCTAGCTCATTAAGAAGACTGATCATCTTCAAAACGTGGTCCCTAAAAGGTGTACCCTCAGCCATGGTTATGTTTATGAGAGCCCTCATGGTCACCTTCCTTGCTGCCCGACCCTGATCACCAAACATTTCTGTAAGGTTCAACATGATCTCAGCTGCAGATGCCATAGACTGATGTTGGCTTTGCAGAACATCCAACATAGATGCCAGGATGTAACAGCTAGGCATCCGATCAGCCTTCACCCACTTCTCATAATCCTGGATCTCTTGTTCGGTGGATCCACTATGAGGAATGGGAGGACAGGGGTCATGTAATACAAACCTATAGTCGTCAGATGTCAAAACAATATCGAGGTTCTGTTTCCATATGATAAAGTTTGGTCTAGTTTGTTTATGTTCCTTGAGAATTGCCGCAAGTGAATTGAATGATTCCATTATTAATCCTGAGAAACAAAAGAGAAAAACTTTTTAACTCTTTTATCAAATTAGGGTCCCTCAACCTTTTATTTAAAAAAGAATTATTGGCAGTCCGAATCCTTCGTGATTAAGCAGGCCACGTAGTGTGGACGTCTACTAATCAGCACCCGTCCGGACAGACATGCCAGTCTATTAATTTACTGCCGGAACTAAATATCATAATGAAAAACTACCGACCATGAGTCACATCAATTGATAGGCCACCTAGTGTGGACATCTAACAATTAACGAACAAAGAACTACTAGGTTTTCCACTTCTTGATATAGGACATTCCATGTAAATTAAATAGCAAATTAATTTTGGTCCCCAAAAATAAAAATAGTGACTCCTTAGGGAGAATATTTTTATTCACGGGTTAAGTGTATAACAATTACCCTCAATTTGAAAATACCGTGTCAAAGCCCTGAGTCAGGTGTGAGCGAACCCTACTTCGTACTATTTTTAAATTTACTTCTTTCAAAAATTCGTACTGAAAATACTATGATTATAGCCCTTCCTTAGGTAGACCGAAAGTCAAAGCCAGCGCGCGAGCTATAACCATATCTCCTACGAACGTGTAATGTAGACCGTAGGATTTATCTGTGACTAAACCCTTCTCCCACTTAATATTTTAAAAATCGAGAATTTTTTTTTTCTTTAGTTTAAACGATTAAACATATTTGAACTTTCGATTAAAATAAATTTGATTTTAATCAATTAAAATATTTCTTATTTAACTTTAATAAAATAAACAAAAATATTTCATATTTAATTTTGCGAAAGAAATTAATTACCCAGGCTTTAATTAAAAAATCTTAATTAATTTTTAAGTCAAAAATTAAATAAATAATTATCTGTTTATTTTCTCATTTTAAAAAATTGCTATGATTATTTATTTTATAAAACTGTTTTTTCTAATATACTTTCGTTAATTAAAAATATGCATAAAATGAAAAACATAATAAAATAAAATTCATCCACGCAATTAAATAAATAAAAGTCGTTATGATCCGGATCCTTCATTTAATCTTTTAATCTGACGGTCTCAGATTAAAGATTAAACAGTTAGGGTTCTGAAATCCTAAAAGAGCCGTCAAAGACTCTACCTTCTTCCTCAGCCCCCGGACCACTGTCACAGCCCCCGACCACCGCTGAAACGCCAAAAAAAGTCTGAAAAAGAAGCCCAAACAGTCTCTTTCACTGTCAAAAATTTTGTTGTGTACCAGCTTTGCGCGACCAACTTCCAGTGGTTATTTGACGCGTCTCCCGAACCCGAAAGTGTCCCACAAAATTACTGGAGCTTCAAAATATCCCGAACCAAATCCCCGCAAAAAATCGCCTCATAATTCAAAAAATAAGTTCCCCGAAAAAATCTTTGAAAATTGCGCCACTGTATAGGCGGGGTTCTGCAGTACCTTCTTTGAAAAATTTTTCAGACCCCTTTCCGTCGTCGCCTTGCCGCCATCGAACCACCGTTGGAAAGCTAACGGATTGAACTTAATTCTAGCGAAAAAATTTCTTTGAAAAAAAATACCCAGAAGCCTCAAAAATTGCTGCCGAACGCAGCGACAGTGCGCTGTCCACACAGGTTGCCGCCGCTCCTTCTTGCTTTTCTTCCCCGTTTTCGATCTCCGTTTTGTGATTCAATTTACAAGATGAATCCAGAAAAATAAATCGAATAAAATATAAATTACATCGCATAACCTATACCTCCACTCGCGAGGCTTACATTCAACCTAATCTCGATTTAAAAATCGTCGAGATACGCGGTCAAAAAAACGATATAAATAAACCATACATTCAATCGATTAATGAACCGGATCATAATGACGTATGTTGCAATACAAAGGTTAGGAGACATGTTTTTCATAAAAAAAAACCCAGCCTTGCTCTGATACAATTGTTAGAGTCGCGCAGCGAAAAAAGTTCGATGAACAACGTCGTGACCATAAAAAACGACGTTGTGCGATTTTTATGAAAAATAATAAAATAATCTGATATTTTATGATTAAATATACCTTCAAGAAACTTGAATAAGTTTTTTTGATACCGAACAACAATCCGAGACAACCCAACAATCTTCTCACGTATATCCCGACGCACGCGATAATCCCGGCGAGTGGGCACCGATCCGGATCTTCGTGAATTCTTGCATTGGTTTCTTCTCACACTTATCTCCAAAAGCAAAATATGAATTGTCAAAAGGGAGAGAGAGAGAGAGTGGTGGCTAGATTAGGAGAATTAGGATTTTTTTTAAGCCTCTTTTTTTATAATATAAAAGAAAATATTACATTAAGTATATATATCCACACTTTTCTAAAAAGATAAGAAGGAATACAAACTTAACATTAAATAAACCCATCTTTTCCCTATTAGCATCGGCCACCTAGGGAGTAATCCCTAAGTGTGCCAAATTCCAAAACTGTTCTACAACAATTTAATTTAATTCCTGAATGTCCCCGGTGGAAAAACTGGCATTCAAATTAAATTAAATAATAACCAAAACCAATAAAAAAAATAACCGTGCGTATAGTGGGTTAAGTGAGGGATCACGAAAAAGTATAGGACTCGGGCTAACCGTACGAAAAAACTGAATATCCTTAACTATGTCTCCGAGTTAGATCCTTTTTCGCATGAACCTGAACTTATTCCACTAAAGGTCCTGACTGAACTTCCGACCTTAACTCAAATTATGTCTTGAGTTTCTAATTATCAAATGCACTGAATTCTCCTCACGTTTAATATATGAATTCCCGATAAATAAATTAAGTTACTCACAACCCGATTTAATTATCCTCTATTCCTCACAACCGCACCGCTTAACCTTTTGATATGCCAGATCCGAAGATCCACTGTACAGATTTAGCATATTCAAACCTATAAGTAAAGCACACGAGGGGGAACTCCTCAACCTAAATTGGACATGGTTTTCGTCAGGTGATTATCAATCATCGGAAAGACAATGCCAGTACACAACTCATTGGTATTGTTGATCTCATTAAGAAAATTTCAACCATTGACGACTCAAAGTACTTTACATTATCTGAGCACAATTAATCAATCACTTCAGGATTAAAAGTTCGTGCAATACATGATAATACGGGATGTGGATCAATTCATATAGTCAGTATAGAATCAATCATCCCGTTGATCCCGCTCAATACACTCCAAGTGTACTAACACATCGAGCTCGAATATCGAATTCCCAAAACCTGAATTTAATCCGTTCGACCTAGCCAAGACTAGCTACTACAACGATATATTACAATCGTACCAATGGGATGTCCGGGTCCATTGCGATTGTGAGCCTACCTGTATAATCTGTAAGAACCTTTTATCTGATCTTCCGTACAGCACACACCGAGTCAAATACTGGACAGAATATACAGACTATATATTCATACATCACAAATATAAATATAAAATTATAAATGAAAAATCATCTCAATTGTTTCTTATTAATATGCCAGGGATCCAGAATAAAATACATAAAAAGCATGACTTTTCAGTATACATTTCCAACAATCCCCTCTTGTACTGTCAACCCCCACAGATCACAAACTGCGCAGTGAGTCTCCTGATAGCTCTTTAATCCTTCTTGCTGGCTCGACTAGGATACTCTCCCTTCTCGATGAAATTTCAAATGTTGTGGTACTAGGGTAGTTCATCATTGACTTCTTAGGTAGCAACGATATTACCGATCGTGGGTGTATCTCTTTGCTGAATCTCCAAGGGTCTCATCCTTACTCTGGGTGGTATGTCTATCATTGATGCCAGAGTTGCTAAAAGCATCACTAGACTTATTCTGTAGTCTCGGGACGTGAGTAAACAACACATTATCAAAATAGGGGATCATTATTCCAAGCTCTCGGTGGTACTGGATCAACCTTTCTTCCTTGACCTTCCATTCTCCTTTTGCTTGGGAGACGACCAAAGTTGAGTCCCCTATAATTTCCAACTTTCTTGCCCCTAGTTTTAAGGCTACTTCTAATCCGGCTAAGCAAACTTCATACTCAGCCTGATTATTGGTATCCTTAAAACTCAACTTATAAGCAAAAGGGATATGGGAATCATCGAAAGTAATCAAACGTATCTCTGTCTCGTATCCATATTAGTTCGAAGCTCCGTCGAAGTATAGGGTCCACAAATCCTTTTTGATTTTCAATACTTGTCCGTCGGGAAACTAAAACTCGGGCTTTTCTTTTCCTTCAATAGGATGGTTGGCCAAGAACTCTGCAATGACTCTCTCTTTCATTGATTTCCTCGTGACATACTCCAAATCAAACTTGGCTAGCATTAGAAACCACCAAGCCAACATTCATGTAAATGCTAGCTTCTCGTAGAGGTACTTGAGCGAGACCATCATTGAGATCAGAACAACTCAGTACGCTAGCATGTAATGGAGTAATTTCCTGGATGCCCAAATTAGCACCCAATAAGTCTTTTCCAAAAGCATTTATCGACGTTCGCATTCTGTCATCTTTTTTCTTAGGTAGTAAACAACTCTTTCTACCTTGGCTTTATCCTCTTGAGTGAGCATACATCCTATTGCTGAATCAGTCACGGATAAATATAGTATCAAAATATTACCAGGTTCTGGTGGCCACAGGACTAGAGGGTCTTTCAAGTATTGTCGTATAGCATCGAAAGCGTCCTGGTACTGTTGAACCCATCGAGAATTAGTCCCTTTCTTCAAGAGTCGAAACATGGGTTCACAAGTCATGGTCAGTTTAGATAAAAATCGACTGATAAATTGAATTTTTCCTAGAAAGCTCCTTACGTCCTCCTGAGTTTCTGCTTAACAGGCTTAGCATCGGGATAGAGAGAGATTTGGTGTTATACGATATCAAGGTTAATTCCGGGCATATCTTCATAGGACCATGCGAAAATATCTTTAAATTATTTTAATAAAAAGGTTAATTGCTCATGTTCTTCCAAAGAGAGCGCAGAACCAATCCTAAACTATCTGCGAATCCTTTTCATTATTAAGATTTATTGAAATAGTTTCTTTTATTACGGGTTTATCTCGCATTTCTCTTCCTTTTCAATTAAAAGTTTTAATTCTTGAGGAATATCCCCCTCGAATTCATTAAAATTTTCAGAATTTATAGAAGATATTTGTGTTATAATGAAGTAAGCAAAATTCGAATTCATTTCATTAATTTCAACGGGGGTTACCATTTTTTGACTCATAATAGAAAGGGACTCGGGATGCCAACAGGTGCATTCCCGACAGGCTTGTCATCATAAGAATCGTTTACAAACTCGATCAAAACGAACTCAACATAATCAGATTTTCACTCACTTTCCACATCATGCATACGAAAAGACTTAAATGATTAACTCTTTTGCATTTTAGCAACATCCATGATAAGTACAGTGTAATCTGTAGACACGTCGGCATCCATCATTAGCACGTCCTCTTCTTTCTTACCTATACGCACTCAGGCCTTCTCTCCATCGAAGAAAGAACCCAGATCTCCCCATTCGCAATGAACAACCTAGTATGTTGGCATTTTTTTAGTGTATCACAACTGCCATATCTCTAATTCTTCCTCACTGTCAAACAACTGGTGGACGAAAGAAATTTCCAGTCCTAGCAACTTTTGATTAGTCTTCTCCTCTATCCATGGTTCAAAAAACCCACAGTAAGGGAAATCAACCCCTTCCTTGATACAATGTTCGTTCAATGTTGGCATGTACTTTTCCTTCTTTGGTTCTTCCAACTTTGGCTTGTACTCCACTCTGTAGCCATGGCAATTGTGGTGCACGGGAATTAGTTTCGAGACTCTTTGCAGGTGCTTGCCTAGTCTTGTTCCTGGAAATAGAACATTCCTTTCATCATAGCCACGACTTTCGGGTTCATATAATTTTCTTCATTATTCATCAAAACTTGCATAGCCTTAGTCTCGTTGAGGTCGAACCCATTAAGGAGGCGATCCTCCTCCTCATGTTGAATCTCAAGGAGTGGGATAGTATCACTAAACGGGGTTGGCAAGCCAATCTCACATGAAATGGTGGCAGTTACTCCTTCCTTGATCAGCTTCACTTTTTAGTGCAGGATCGACGGAACTGCTCTAATCGATGGGTCATGTAGCCATGGCCTTCCCAGTAACAGATTAAAAGAGGCCGGCACATTGAGAACATAGAACTCTACCTCGCTTTCAAGCGTTCCCACTGTCACAGCTAAAGTTACTAAGCCTAACACATCTCTTTTTGTGTTATCGTATACATGTACCCCTTGTGCGCTCGACTTGAAGTCTTGTGTCTTTAACTCCAAACAATAAGCAGTTCATAGTAGGCACACATTGAGGGTGAAATGGTTGTCAACCAAGATGACTGGCACCCATTTTCCTAAACATTGAATGATCAGGTGTAGCGTCTTATTGTGTGATGGTTCCTCTGTCGAAAAGTCTTTATCACTAAAGGCGATAACATTAGATAGCTTCTCGGGTATAAGCATTCTAACCAGCTGGTTGGGGGACACATCAATCGAGATGTCTATGCTATTGAGAGCCATCAGGACTGCCTATCGGTACTTGTGAAAAGCCATGAGTAGTCCCCAGATACTCACGTTAGCCTGCATCTTCTTGAGCTACTTTAAAACTATACCTTCCTCTTCACTGTTCTGTTTCTCTGCTTACTTTCTTGATTCCTCTATGCCCCTACTTGGTTGCCCATTCTCTAACTGTGCAGGCTTAAAATGCCTCCCGCTTCTCGTTAGATGTTCTATTTGTTCTTCAGGCTCCCACAAACCGTTGAATTGATCATTTACTTCTCGGATTTCAACCACTGGGTATGTCTTCCCTTGGAAAGTCTAGAAGCCATCTATACTTGTCTTTCCTTAGTTACCTTCTATACTAGCTCCTTCGAGTCCCCATGGATCTTCATCGATTCCCATCACATTTTGAACAAATCAAAGGAATTCTTCACTGATAGCAGTCTCTAATTCAAAGAGTTGTTGCAATAATACCTCATCAAATGGATCCTTGTAGTCATATGGCGGGGAAAGGACCCAAGTTTCCCTAGAACCTCCATGGTCATACGGTTCCTCTAATATCGGATGCCACTTCGGCACGTCTTCTCCTTCATCATACTTCATGGATCCATGAATTTTTGTTCTATTTCTTTCGATTCCCACAGGTCGTTCTCTTCTTCATACAAGATTTCTTCTACATCAAGAGAACATAAAGTTGACCCTTCGGGTAGAGGATTTCTTGGTTTTGGTTCCTGAAGAGAAACAATGTATACAGAGGGATTGAACACAGAACCTACGATTCCCAACGAGTTCACCTGGGGTGAGTCCTACTCTTTCTCTTCCTATACTTCTTTCTTGTCAGCCTCCTTACCAGTTGACAAATTCTCTTCCTACCTACTCTAATTATCAACTTCCTTTCCTTTTGAAGACTCTCTTATTTCTGATACTACTTTCTCTGCCTCTTCAATTCTAAAACTCAGCTCGATTTTTTTATACGAGGCTGCCCTTTGGTGCTAAGCTATATCATCACTTGGAACGGTCAGGACATGCCATTTGATGTCAATTCTACCTTTCTCTAACTCATATAATGTCTCAAGGCACGCCAAATCCTTCCACAATTGTTAGATCTCTTCATCTTCTTCATCATTACCGCCGATAGGGGGAGGAACTTCTTCCTCATGGACGATAAAGATCAAGAAGTCATCAAAATCGTGGTCAATTAAATCCTGAATAACGCCATTAGTCAACAACATCTCCTGACCAAATGGTAAATTCGTGACTGGCTTTAGCTTTGTTGCGGATATTGTGGACTTTGTGGGATCAAAACTTTCTGCCCCTCCTTTAACAACATTCACATTTTGTTGAGCTACGTGATTTGGCAAGGGAATGGTGGTTACATTTGGCTTTTGAGCGGCAGTAGGCGGGGAAATTACCTTATTATCTGTCATATCTTGGATTTCATGTTAAAGCCTCATGCAATTGCTGGTTATATGACAATGTCCTTAGTGAAAGGCACAGTACTGGGTTGGATTATATCGAGGTGGCAAAGAATTTGGTGACAAGGTCAGTTGTAAAGGTTTGAGAAGGCCTTTCTCAATAAGACTACTAAGGACATTGGGAAGCAGGACTCCCAGAAGAGTAAATGTTCTTTTTGAAGTTCTTTGCTGACTAGATTATTCGGGTTTTGGGTTTAGGGTGTTTACTTTGAAAACCTTATCATTGGGGATGTCGATGAAGTTATTATTGACTCGATTAGAGTCATTAATGCATGGTTTTCTTACCCTTCAATTTGATCTCGCACTTTTTATTGCCCCTAATTGAATAACTTTTAGCATTAACTCCCTCATCAAGCAACTGTTCAAAGGTGATCGAAGGATTTCTTAGCATCTTCACGGCCTTAGTTCTCCATTCGTTGGATCGAATCTCGTTCTCGATAGATGAGCTGAACAAATAGTTGACTCAAACTCGAAGTTGTTGACATTGAGCTTGGTTTTGAATTTGCTGAGCCTGTAAGAGTTGGATTTGTGTCTGGTATTGAGTCTGAATCTTTGCCTGGTAGTTCAATGTTGTACTGTTCCCGTCTAATATTCGCCGTAGGTCCATAATAGCCCTCATCATATCAGCCATGATCAATTATGGATCTGCCATCGGGAATACATAATCTGATTGTTGTACCCTTTTAAGCCATTCTCTCAAAGATCGAGACTAAGTGTGTATAGGTTCTTCTCTACACGGAGCTAATGTCCTGGATCTCTAAACTAAAAGGACTCACATAAATCGGAGGACTCGTTAGCTGGGCCTAAACTCAAAATAACTCACTCTCGATGACGGATCGAGAGGATGAAAACTAATCCTAATCGAGGTGCTAATTATAAAAATAAAAGCATCCATAACAGAAAATCACATAACCCTAAAAGATTTATTGATCCTAAAAGAAGGGGTTCTAAGAAACTATATGCAAATGAGAAGGCTGGTAGGTCTGCACTCAGTGTACCTTCCGAATAGAGTCAACAATATACCTCCCAATGTTAGGAATAGTGCAAGACATGGTTAAATGGTATGCAATAATGCTTTGCCACATCTATGGAAGCATGTGGCCAGAAAGTTTGCTAGCTTCACTGACATAGCCCCGAGACAGTAAACTAACCGGGGTATCGGGTAGGCGAAGCAGGGGTTTGAGAACCAAGTACACAAATATGAAAATGCAAACATGCCAAATACAAATACTGATGAAAAGTTTACAATAAGAACCATTGACATTTCAAGTTTAGCCTACTTATGATTTTTTTTTTGAAGAGCCAGTCCCCAACAGAGTCGCCAAAAAAGTTACAGGCGTTTCGTTTATTAGTGGGGTGCACCAGATATCCATTGTTTCTAAACAAATGTTCTTTTCTTTTTAAAATAAGAAAATCCAAGATATCCGAGCATGCTTTTTAGAAAAATAAAGTCGCCACTTGATTTTTAAGAAAAACCAAGAAAAACAAAAAGATGGTTGTCGGTCTTTTAAAAAACATAACCAGAGAAAAAGAGAATTCGGAGGCTAAGGTATAAAAAGGGAAGGTGTTAAGCACCATTTTCACCCAACTATGAGGTTGGCCTCTACTTTGTCAATCTTGGTTCTTGTTATAAATTTTTTAAAGATAACATATACAAAACGGGAGGCTAAAGAGAGTTCAAACAAAAGCAAGCAAAGAAACAAAATTCTAACTAAGTTCCTAGGATCATGTAACTTGGTTATTATTTTTAGATATGTTACACGTATCGTTTGAGCAAAACAAAGTGAAAAACATGCGAATAAGCGATAAAATGAACAAATGGGACTTGAGAGTCATGCAACAATGTTTTTGCCTCTAACATGCTATAAATAGGCTATATAAAATACAGAGAAAAGACTCAAACACTATTTTAAGCTACTGGATATACATAAACTCACGACCATAGCAATCAATGTTTTGGCCGTGACAAATGAAGTCACAAAATAGGTGGTCGTGTCAAATAGAGGGATACTACGAGAAATATAGTGAAACATCTCACGGTCATGTCGTATAAATGTCGCGGCCATGGTTTTAAGGGGTCCAAACAGTATAAACATAGCAAAAGGCTTAAAATATTCTCAAATGGATAGGATATACAGGACAGAGACCATAATCCATTTGTTCTGGGCTAAATCTACCATCCTTCACCCTCTATACGAACAATAACTCAAAACAAAACGTACAAAATAGCAAAAATGAATGACATAGTACATAAACAAACTTTTCATGTCACTGACCTCATAAAACCTCACGGTCGTAGTAAGAGGATATGGCGGCCATGACAAATATGGAGGAAAAATATGCTGCCGTTATAAACTAACTGGCAGCTGTTACTGTGAGGTTTACAAAACACCCAGTCGAGGCATTGAAAGGTCAACGGCATTCATGTTTTTATAACCACAGAAGATGCACAAGTGGAGGTGTATAGAATGGAGACCACGACCCACTTGATCTAGGCCAGACCTACCATTCATTAACCCAACAAGAAACTAAACTAAGGTACAAAAAAGAGAATGCTAAGAAAGATAATAAAATGTGAGAAAATCTTGAAATAAATGAATATTAGAGGGTTTTGAAAGGGGTTTTCGTGTTTTTGACCTTCAAGTGAATATCACGGCCATGATAATGGAATATCACGGCCGTGTGTAAAGAAGGAAAAAATGTACCTGTTATGTGTAAGAAACACACGGCTGTAACTATAAGCTTAACAAAACTAGAGGCCGTGACATTAGAAGATCGCGGCCGTCATGTTTCAGAATCTCAAAAAGTTTTTGAAGTATTCAGTGTGCTCGTAAGCATCGAAACAAAATAAAAACGACTATAAATATATGAAATAGAGAGCTACGAATACATTATTTATAATGAAAACTTGAAGAAACAATACTTAGATTGAAATGAATGATAAATACAAAATAAAAACAGTAGAAACCTTGTCGACGACACCATTAGGGGAAGAAGATGAGGGTTATAGAAGAGCCGTGGTTCCTATGGTTACCTCGTGTAAATATCCACCTCAAATGGCCCATCGGGGATGAGAATAGGCTATCTTCAAGTCAATACGAGCTTCAAGAACTCCCTTAATGCAAGCAAGAACACGAACAAGGCCCAAAAAGCATGAAATGGATAGGAGAATATCGGGTGAGTGTGTATTTGGGCACAGTTTAGGAATCCAGGTTACTTCTCCCTCAGGTTTCTATGAGAAACGATGCCTATTTATTAGTAAAATGGGTAACACAAATTCCCTCTGGAATACTGCCACCCATCCAAAAAGGAGTAATAGTGACGGTCGCTACCTTTTTGTTTTTTCATAGTGACAGCTGCTACCTTTATAGTGATGAAAAGTCGCGATTAGGATAAAAAGATGTGACCATGACAAAGGAAGTCATGGCCTGGTTGAGGGTTTGCAAAAAGGTCACGACCGTGACATAAAAGTCACTGCCTGGATGTTTTTTGGTGGTTTTCTTTGGTTTTAAGCCATATTCGTTATTTTGTTTGCTTAGAAGTATCTTTGAGCATGATTCTCATACTTTCATCATTGGGGCACATTCGAGATGGGTTCCTAAGATTCGGCTTGGTCAAATTGGAGTGTCTACAACAAGCCTTTTGTTAGACTTGAGAATATTGGGCTGCCTTAGTTAGGGACTTCTACTGACAGTCTCTCTCTTCAGATTAGCCCGGTAAGACTAAATGGTAGTAATTATTTGATTTGGTCTCGTGCTTGTAGAATGGCCATTGCAGCTCGCAGTGTATCTGGGTATATTACTGGAGACACTAAACAACCAATAGTTCTGAGGTCGTCTCACACTCGATAGATAAAGGAAAATTCTCTTAACATGTCCTGGTTATTACATTCTATGCAACCATCAGTTGTAGTTTTTTATTGTTGGACACGACCCATAAGATTTAGTTCGCAGCCACCCAGACTTACTCTTAGACTGGCAATGATGCGCAACTCTATGAATTATGGAAGAAGCTCTATGGCTTATATCAAAAAGACCAGTCACTAGTTAAGTATTTCGCCGAGTTAACTAGTTCGTGGAATGAAATTGATGATTATTATCAGGATTTTCAAGTTATTTGTACTATTGATGTTGCTGCCTTTTAGAAGATGGTGAAAAAGGAGTGTGTTTATGACTTTCTTACTGGCCTAAATGTTGAATATGGTCTAATCTGTGTTCAAATTCTGGGTCAAGATCCGTTTCTTACTCTGAGGCAAGCATATGCTTATATTTAGCAAGAAGAGAGTCGACGTAAGGCAATGGTTCCTCTTTCTAGTGGGAACATTTTGTGTTAACTGTCACGTCCCTCACCCGACTAGGCTTGCCTACTCATTCTAGATCTAGGGAGAAGAGTGGATCAGTGGCTTAAGAACAGTTATATTGTGAGCATTGTGGTAAGCCTTGTCATTCTATCAACCACTACTGGAAGTTACATAGTCGTCCCCTCTAGGATGTGGAGGTAGCCGTGGTGGCGGACGTAGTGGACCTATATGCTCCCATGCTCATCTTCTGAGACCTTTGTCGGCCCATCTGGTAAGACCAGTCTTCTCTCTGATGCTGAGTTAACTATTCCCAAGCACCTGATAGCTCGTGTTGACATCTCTCATTCTACTATCTCCACTTCCTCCTCTAACATTGCTCATTGAGATATATCTTCCTGTGCACTTAGTGTTGTTGCCTCTTACAGTCCTTGGATCATTGACTCAAGTTCCACTAATCATATGGCTGGGTCTTTCACCTTGTTTTCTTCTTATTTTACTTGTTTTGGTAAATATAAGGTTCACATAGCCGATGGGTCTTTATCATCTGTATCTAACAAAGGTTCTATCCATTGCTCTTCCACACTTTCTCTCTCGTATGTCTTACATGTTTCCACTTTTTTTACTAATCTCTTATTTGTTAGTCGTCATATCAGTTCATTAAATTGTCCTGTAATATTTTTTCCCACTCATTGTGTTTTTCAAGAACTAGTGATGGGGAGAACAATTAGCCGTGGTAATACGCATGGTGAACTGTACTTACTGAATGTTCCATCTTCCTCTTCCTTTTCACCTTCATTGTCTGGCCAGGTTCTCCATGTCGATACAAGAACTTTACTTTTGCAACTGCATTAGTGGCATCGCCGTTTGGGGCATTCTTCTTTTGGAATTTTAGAGAGACCTTTTCCTTCTTTAGTTAAACATTCTTCTAGAAGTACCTGTTGTTGTGAGATTTTGTGAACTTACCAAACATAATATGTTTACCCTTCAGTTAGTAAACGCAGTAATTTTTCGTTTATGAGTATCCATTCTGATGTTTGAGGCCCTTCATCCTTCTATTTCTAGTTATTGATGGTTTATAACTTTTATTCACTGTTATTTTCGTGCCACTTGGGTTTATTTACTTCTGTTAAGAGTGAAATTTTTTTATGTTTCCAAAATTTTCATCGCATGGTGCATACTCAGTTTAATGCCAATATCAAGATTTATCATACTGATAATGAGACTGAGTATCTTGATGAAGGTTTTTGCGCCTACCTAAAGGCTTATGGTATTCTATTCCGGATGAGCTATGTACGCACTACTAAACAAAATAGAGAAATGCAAAAATCATCACCTTTTTTAGGTTTCTTGTTCTCTTATCTTCACTATGCATGTTCCCAAGTTGTTCTGGAGTGAGGATGTTCTCACTGTTGCCTATCTTATCAATCGTCTGCCTTCTAGTGTCCTTCAATTCAAAACCCTTTTGGAACTTCTTCCCAAGTATCCATCTATCGCTTTTATTTCACTTAGGATTTTGAGTGTACTTGTTTTGTTCATGCACCTAAACACCCTAGTGGAAAATAGGATTTGAAGGCTATTAAATGTATCTTCATTAGCAACTTTATTGCCCAAAAAAGGTTATAAATGCTCTCCTATCACTCACAAAGTGTTTATTAATATGGATGTTACTTTTAGGGAGATTAAGTCCTTTTTTGCCCCTTTAAGACATCTCTTCTGGGGGAGACATATATAGAAAGAGATGCTGTCATCGGATACAAATACTCAGTCTAATCAGGAGTCTTATTGGTTAGTCTTTTCCCAATCTTGCACAACATGACCATATTCTTGCTGGGGAGAAAATGAGGAGTCGGGTGATAAGGAAACAAAGTAGGATGTTGTTGGACAATTAGATATAACTGATCCACATACTTATTCTAAACGTCAAAAAGATTAGATTGCTCGTATGCGACTACCACCATGCCAATTGCTATCTCCGATACCTATTTCAATTTTCTCCACCATTTTACCTGGTAATGAATCTTCTGTTGTTGATCTTGATACTTGTGACTTACCTATTGCCCTTCGAAAAGGTGTTAGAACATATACTCAATATTTAATTTCACAATATGTCTTATATGACTCGGTATCAAACTCATATCTTGCTTTTGTCACATCTTTATCTTCTATATCGATCTTATAGGGTTGAAAGGAAGCAGTTGTGGACTCTAAATAGAAAATAGCTATGATTGAAGAGATGACAGCTCTAAAAAAGAATGGTACCTGGGAGTTAGCCTCTCTTCCAAATGGGAAGAAGCCAGTTGGGTGTAAATGGTTATTTACCGTCAAACAAAAAGAAGATGGACCAGTTGAAAGATTAAAGGTAGGATTAGTTGCTAAGGGTTTTATCCAAATTTATAGTATTGATTATCAGAAAACTTTTACTGTGGTAGCCAAAATAAATTCAGTTCGTGCACTCTTATCCTGTGTTGTTACTATAGGTTGGCTACTCCAATAGTTAGATGTAAAGAATGCATTCCTCCATGGGGACTTAGAGGAAGAGGTGTATAAGGTTGTACTATTAGGTTTCTCATCACGTGAAACTGAAGAGAAGGTGTGCAAATTGAAGAGTGTCTTATATGGGTTCAAATAATATCCAAGAGCCGAGTTTAAAAGATTCTTTAAGGTTATGCTAAAATTTGTATACTGACAGAGTCATGCAGACCATACCATGTTTATCAAGCATGACAATAATAAGATCAGAATTCCTATTATATATGCTAATGACATAGTTGTGATAGAAAATGATGCGGAGGAGCTGTCTAATCTCAAGGCAAGTCTAGCTAAAGAATTTGAGATGAAAGATTTGGGGGCTTTACAACATTTTCTTAGAATTGAGGTAACTAGATCAGATAATGGCATCTTTATTTCCCAAAGAAATCATATTCTTGATCTTCTAGAGAAAATCGGCATGTTGGGTTGTCGACCTGCAAATTTGCCTATTGAAGCTAATCATCGCCTCAGTAGTGGTGATGGAGAACCTACCAAAAAGGAAAAATTTCAAAGGCTTGTAGGAAGACTAATATATCTATCTCACACTCAACCTAATATTACCTATATTGTAGGGGTTGTCAGTCAGTTCATGCATGATCACCGTAGTGCACATCTTGATACTGTTTATTGTATTTTGCGATATCTTAAGTCTGCCCCTGGAAAGGACTTCTATTTTCTAATCATGGTCACTTGAAATGAAAAGCTTTCACAGATGCGAACTAAGCTGGCTCAGTTGATGATAAGCGGTTTACATCAAGAAATTGCACATTTGTAAGAGCCAATATGGTTACTTAACGAAATAAAAAGCAGACAGTGATAGCTAGATTAAGTGCAGAGGCTAAGTACAAGATTATAGCACATGGCATTTGCAAACTTCAATGGCTTAAAGTTCTATTGAAGGATTTGGGATATGAATGTACAAAATTTATGAAGTTGTATTATGACAATAAAGCTGCCATCAACATCGCTCATGTGAAACCCTGACCCATTTTTTTTTCAACATTTTTCGACGCGTATTTACCATTTTTGTTTCAGCATGTTCATACATGTTTTTATGCATATTCGGATTTAGATATACATGTGGGGTTGGTTCCCGAGGTCGTTGGGCGCTGTGATGCGAGTTTCACAAAAAAAGATATTTTTGCGGCCTATAAATATATGGCGTTAGATATTTTCAAGAGATATTTTTCAAAATCTCTCAGCTAAGTTTTCTCATTTTCTCTCTGCCTTCTCACTAACTTCTCAGGGGCCCATGGCTCAATTTTCGATGATTCAACAGCTAATCCTTGTTATTGGCACGGTGGGCTATGCGTTCATTTGGACAAAATTTTATTCCCGCGAAGCACAGTTTTGCACGTGGATTAAGCTGTCGAGTTTTTAACTCGAGGTAGGATCCTAAGCTCTCATATTTTATAAGGGTGCTACGTGTAATCGTGTGTGTTTTTACCATTTTAAAATGTATGAAATCGCTTTATGTCTCAAGCTTTGGTTTTGGGGTTCAAAACCATTTTTCATCGATTTTGGTTGGATGAAATCAGGTCTCGAGTGTTTCTTTCGAGGTTTTAGTGTTAAGCTTGGGCGTGTGTATGTCCGAGGATGTTGGATGGGAGTTTGGAGGCTTCATTTTGGAGTTTTAAGGACTGAAACAGTAGCTCATAGTCAGTTTTTGCCTGGGTTCAGTCGACTGGATCGAGGGGGTCAGTCGACTGGATCGTGGTTCTGGGGGTTCAATCGACTGAGTTGGCTTATTTTTGGGTTTTTAGTTTCCAGTGCGTTTTCAATCGACTGGGCGTGGGAGGTCAATCGACTGGGGTCCTGTGTTGGGCGTTTGATGTTTTTGGTGGTTTTGGTTTATCGTGTGGTGGTCTCTCAAACGATTAGGTTATGGGGCTCCATCGACTACTCTTATCTAGTAATTTTTTAGTTGATTAGATTATAGAATTTGGTCAATTGAAGTCACAGAGAGGGTGTTGGTCATGTCATGCGGGTGTTGAGGCACGATTGTGTGTGTGATGTGTGCATCGTTGGGTGCGGGACGTGTGGGTCTATTATTTTTTTTAAAGGTGGTTTCTAGTGAGAACCATTTTGTGGGAGATTCAGGTGTTGGTCTCCTGGTTAGGTTTTGATTTTCTACATCGTTGGTTGTCCCGGTGAGTGAATGGATCATTTATGAGCGGATGATGGGTGTGTTGTGGATCAAGCGCTTACCATCTCACCAAAACCCGCAGGTGATGGTGAAGGCGCAACTTTATTTCCTTAAATGGTACAACGCCAAGCGCCACAAGTCGACTATGACTCGGCCCAAACCCGGGCCTCCACCACGGCAGGATGTTGGCCCAAACCCAGGCCAACAATCCTCCCCCAGCACCTGCTGCACAACCCGCAAGACACAGGGCCTTCCACGATGGGGAATCGAACTTCAGACCACGCTCTGATACCAATTGTGGATCAAGTGCTTACCATCTCACCAAAACCCGCAGGTGAAGGCGCAACTTTATTTCCTTAAAGGGTACAGCGCCAAGCGCCACAAGTCGACTGTGACTCGGTCCAAACCCGGGCCTCCGCCACGACAGGATGCTGGCCCAAACCCAGGCCAACATGTGTGGCATGTGATTTTGTGTCGGGTTATGTGGCATCATATGTGGAATGACATGGTTATACGTGCTTCTGTGCTTATAGAACTTTGATTAGTTTTGTTCATGCACGTGGTAGAGTGGTACGTAATCTTATGTGGACTTAAAGCATTTAAGGCTTTGGTTTTGTATATGCATACGTAGTGTTCGGTGTTATCCCGTAGTATTTGGTTTTATCCCGTGGTATACGATTTTATCCCAAATGTGTGTTTGAGTAAGGATCTTTACCTCTATGTTAGGACAGTTATTATGGCTTGTGAGAGTCGGTTCTTTATTGCATGTGGGGCTTGTGGGAGTCGTGGCTCATAAGAGTCTATCTTTGCTAGTAAAGAAATGTACTATATCTATATATATCAAGTTATTTTCTACGGTCTGATGAGTCGTGATATAAAACCATTTTCAAAACTGTTTTCCTTGAGGTTCTTGGGAGCCCTCGTATAAAACCATTTTCAAATGTTTTCATCTGGAGCTCGTACGAGTTTAGATATAAAACCGTTTTTATGGCTCATGTGAGTCAAAAATTGCACCACGTTTTTCGAGCATGTTTTGTTTATATTATATGCTTGTTTAGTTTCTGCTGAGCTTTGGCTCACTGTGTGAGATTTGAAATATTTTTTAGGTACCAATCATGTGGGTTGATTCGGGGTTACCAGTTGAGGCGAAAGACCTGTAGTCTTCTTTTTTGTTATTTTGATCATGTATGTTTACATGTTTTTCGGTATTGGAACCGTGTAATGTAAACCCTTGTGGCGGATATATTAAATGCTTGTATGCTTTAATCTGTGAGTAAGTATCGAGTTGGGTGTTTTATATGGTTGTTTGTGGGTATTTCACGTGATCCAAAATTTGGGGCATGATAGAATGGTATCAGAGTTCTGGGTTCGAATACCTAAGAGCCGTGGAAAGAGGGTGCATCACCGTGTGAGGTTGATTGTGTGTGCTTGACTGCATGTGTTTAGATGTTTTGATAACATGAACCTATTAGCATGTTAAATGTGTGAATGTTATTTGTATGAGAGCATGTGGGTTGAATCGTAGGAGTGATTAGTCTTACCTTTGGGCGTTTGGCTTAACAAACTTAGGAGCCAAGTTAGAAACATGTTTAGTTGACGTGATTTCTAGCAAGAAATCTAAGTAGGTTATCCAAATTGACACGTCATACTTGTCAGTTCTCCTCGGTATGTGGAGTTTATTTAGCATGAATCTATGTGACTACGCGTTAGCATACTTATATGGTTTGTGCTTATATGTTGCATCTTATGTTCTATGTTTCTTTCATGTAGACATGATGTATGCGCGGAGAGGGCGAGGTCGTGGTCATGGTCGAGGCCGTGGCCATGGTTTTGGCCAAGGGGATGCGCCTATCCCTGATGCTGGGGATGCAAATGCTCCCTAGAGACCGATGGACACGATTGAGATGCTGCGTGTGCTGGCTGGTTCTATCCAATAGCTGGTTGAGACAGCTAGAGGTGAGACCGTTAGAGAGGGAGTGTCTGAGTCGAGGCTACGGTAGCAATGCGAGAGTTCATGGGTATGGATCCTCCTACTTTTGCTGGGGACCCTGATCCTATAGTGACTACGGAGTGGTTGGAGTTGATGACTCGGATCCTTGACATGCTGCAGATAGCTAAGGATTAGTTGCGGATTTCTTTTGCTATGTTTCAGTTGAGGAGTGATGCTCACGAGTGGTGAAAGTATGCCAGAATTACTATAGGGGTCACATGGGCAGCGTTCACAGGAGTTTTTCTGGGGAAATATTTTCCTGCTTCATCTAGAGACTTGTATAGAGAGGAGTTCTATACTCTCACCCAGGGAGCGATGGGTGTTATGTAGTATGAGGCCAGGTTTATTAGCCTGTATCATTTTGCACCAGAGTTGGTGGCGCCCGATGAGCTGAGGTCGAGGCGGTTTGAGCGGGGTTTGAGGCCAGCAATCAGAGAAAGAGTGGCCGGCATGGGGCTGCGTGTGTTTACAGAGCTGGTGGAGGCAGCAGCGAGGATTTAGAATACTTTGGCAGAGATTCGAGCTTCCAGGGAGGCCAGGACACCATAGGGTGGGATAGAGGCACAGACAAGTGGGCGTTCCGGCAAGAGACAGAAGTCTTCTGGCCTTAGTTTCCATCCATCTGGATTACCACAGCAGTTTTCAGCACCATCACCATCAATGGCTTCGTCGGGGAGGCCAGAGTAGAGAAAGGTTAGATGTTATCAGAGTGGACAGTCAGAGCATCGTGTGCCAAATTTCCCGTAGCCGAGGCAGTACCGGGATCCGCAGTTGAGGCAGTCCCAGAGTCCTGTGCCAGATCAATCACAAGGGAGAGGGTCGTCGATTTGTTTTGGATGTGGTCAGAGTGACATATTCGCAGGAATTGTCTCTAGAGAGAGAGTACACCAAGCATAGTAGGCACACCAGAGGGTTCATTTATGCAGGATCGACAGCAGCATCCCGCAGTTCAGACTTCTCATATTGCAGTGGGGGTGCTTCAGTTCAGTCAGTGTGACAGCTGACAGTGCCGGGTTATGGTGGACAGACCAGGATGACATAGGGCCGAGCGTATGCACTTACAGCTCCCAGTTCTTTCAGGGCACCGGTCGCGCCGAATGATATAGATACTTCTCTAGTGCACAGAGGTACTTTCTGAGTATGCAGGCTTTGAGCCAGTTTCTTCATTTCATCTGTTGGGGATTGATGATGGACTTCGTCGGTGGTGTGCTATGTTGAGACGACGGTTGGTGAGGTTATAAGGTTGGGATGAGTTGTAGATCCTGTGTCTTTGAGATAGTTGGTCGTTATTTAGGATGCCTGACCTTGTTTGACTATATCCTAGGAATGGTTTGGCTGACCATCTTTTATATCTGTGTCGATTGCGATTGATGGTTTGTTTCTTTTTAACCTTGTGCTGAATTTTGGGGACGAAATTCCTTTAAGGGAGGTACAGTTGTGAGACTATGACCCGTTTTCTTTTCAACATTTTTCGACGCGTGTTTACTATTTTTGTTTCAGCATCTTCATACGTGTTTTTATGCATGTTCGGGTTTAAATATGCATGCGGGGTTGGTTCCCGGGGTCGTTGGGCACTGTAATGCGAGTTTTAAAAAAAAAAGTTATTTTCGCGGCCTATAAATATCTGGCGTTAGATATTTTCAAGAGATATTTTTCAAAACTTCTCAGCTAAATTTTCCCATTTTCTCTCTGCCTTCTCTCTAACTTCTCGGGGGCCTGGGGCTTAGTTTTTGACGATCCAACAGTTGATCCTTGTTATTGGCACGGTGGGATACGGCATTCATCCGGACAGAATTTTATTCTGGCGAAGCTTGATTTTTTACGTGGATCGAGACGTCAAATTTTTAGCTCGAGGTAAGATCCTAGACTCTTATATCTTATAAGAGTGCTACGTGTACTCATGTGTGTTTTTACCGTTTTAAAATGCATAAAATAGCTTTATGTTTGAAACGTTGGTTTTGGGGTTCAAAATCATTTTTCGTCAATTTTGGTTGGATGAAATCAGGTCTCGAGTGTTTCTTTTGAGGTTTTTGTGTTAGGCTTAGGCGTGTGTATGTCCAAGGGTGTTAGATGGGAGTTTAGAAGCTTCATTTTGGAGTTTTAGGGGCTGAAATAGTAGCTTAGAGTCGGTTTCCACCTGGGTTCAGTCGACTGGATCGAGGGAGTCAGTCAACTGGATCGTGGTTCTAGGAGTTCAGTCGACTAGACCTGGGAGGTCAATTGACTGAGTTAGCTCGTTTTGGGGTTTTTGATTTCCCGTGCATTTTCAGTCAACTGGGCATGGGAGGTCAGTCGACTAGGGTCCTATGTTGGGCGTTTGGTGTTTTTGGTGGTTTTGGTTGGTCGTGTGGTGGCCTATCAATCAATTGGGTTATGGGGCTCGATCGACTACTCTTATCTAGCAATTTTTTAGTCGATTAGATTATGGGATCTAGTCAATTGAAGTCATGGAGAGGGTGTTGGTCACGTCATGCGGATGTTGAGGCACGGTTGTGTGCGTGGTGGTTGGTGCATCGTTGGGTGCGGGACGTGTGGGTTCGCTGTTTTTTTTAAAGGTGATTTCTGGTGAGAACCATTTTGTGGGAGGTTCAGGTGTTGGTCTCCTGGTTAGGTTTTGATTTTCTGCATCGTTAGTTATCCCGATGAGTGGACGAGTCATTCGGGTGAGCGGATGATGGGTGTGTGGCATGTGATGTCGTATCGAGTTATGTGGCATCATATGTGGAATGACATGGTTATACGTGCTTCTGTGCTTATGGAACTCTGATTAGTTTTGTTCATGCATGTGGTAGAGTGGTACGTAATCTTATGTGGACTTGAAGCATTTAAGGCTTTGACTTTGTATATGCATGCGTAGTGTTTGGTGTTATCCTATAGTATTCAATTTTATCCTGTGATATACGGTTTTATCCCAGATATGTGTTTGAGTAGGAATCTTTATCTCTGTGTTAGGACGGTTATTAAGGCTTATGCGAGTCGGTTCTGTGTTGCATGTGGGGCTTGTAGGAGTCGTGGCTCGTAGGAGTCTATCTTTGCTGGTGAAGCATTGTACTATATCTATATATATCAAGTTATTTTCTACGCTCAGATGAGTCGTGATATAAAACCGTTTTAAAAACTATTTTCCTTGAGGTTCTTGGGGGCCCTCGTATAAAACCGTTTTAAAATATTTTCATCTGGAGCTCGTATGAGTTCATATATAAAACCGTTTTTATGGCTCGTGTGAGTCAAAAACTGCACCTCGTTTTTTGAGCATGTTTTGTTTATATTGCATGTTTGTCTAGTTTCTGCTGAACTTTGGCACATAGTGTGGGATTTGAAATATTTTTCAGGTACCGATTGTGTGTGTTGATTCGGGGTTGCCAGTTGAGGCGGAAGACCTGTTGTCTTCCTTTTTGTTCTTTTGATCACGTATGTTTACATGTTTTTTGGTGTTAGAACCGTGTAATGTAAACCCTTGTGGTGGATATATTAAATGCTTGTATGCTTTAATATGTGAATAAGTATCAGGTTTGATGTTTTATATAATTGTTTGTGGATGTTTCACGTGATCCGGAATTTGGAGCGTGACAGCTCATAACACAGTACAACATAGCAGAATGAAGCATATTGAGATTGACAAACATTTCATTAAGGAAAAATTATGCAATGGCTCAATTTGTATGTCATTTGTAAAATCTGTGGATTAGTTATTAGATATTTTTACTAATAGACTTATTAATAAGGTGTTTCACCCATTATATGCAAGTTGGGTATGAAAAACATCTATACCTTAACTTGTAGGGGAGTGTTAAATGAGGAGTATTATTATACTTTATACGTTAGCCTTATTATATTAATAATAGTGATAAGTGAATTAATTCTAATTTTGGTTGTTCTTCCATTCACCACCACAATAGTTCTCTCACACTTTCTCCTCTCTTTTTATCTTTACAGTATTCTTTTCACCTATCTATTAGTAGTACAAGAAAATAAAAAATAATAATAATCAATTCACCCCCCTAATGTGATAAGCTAAAGATAGAAAATGGATTATTTCAACAAGAAAAAGGAAAAAAAAAACGCACTTAAGGTAGAGAAATCTGCTTATAGATTAAAGTTGTTTTCGAAAAAAAAAATTAGGGTTTAATTAATTTTTTTCCACTAATTGTTCCTAAAAATAATTTTAGTTGGTAAATTCTTTTCAAATTGCTCCCCATTTTTTGGGGAGGGGTTTTTTCCACTCTTATATAAGGGAGAAGAGTCTCCCTTGTGAGCTAGTTACAGTGTGTTGTGAGTTAAAGCATGTTTTATTTAAGATTTTAAATTTTAATTAAAATTATTTATTATATTAAAATTATTTAATAGTTGATCTTTATTAAAAATCAACACAATCGAACATAATCATATGATTGAATGCATTGTTTGACAATTTATTCTCAAAATATTATAAGTTAATTAATTTTTTCAAAATAAACATACTATAATCACACAAATAATAATGTCCTATTGAGCTGATTTTTAATAAAAATTACTTACTCGACGATTTGAACATAATAAACAATTTTAATTAAAATTTAAAATCTCAAATAAAACATATTTTAACTCAAAGCACTCCCTACTCTGAGCTAGTCACAGCGGGAACCCACTCCTCTTATTTAATGTGCGCTTTGTACATAATTTCACCACCATAAATTAGTGTTTTTTTTTTTTTGTCATGCAAAGAATTCCTTTTCTGTCTTTAGCATATCACACTAGGAATGTGAATAGATTTTTTCCCCCCCATTTTCCTGTACTACTAAAAGATAATAAAAGAATAGAAGAAACATGGGAATCTTCATAAAAAAAACCAAGAGAAAGGAAAATAAAAGATCAAGCAAAGGTGTGTTAAATTAACCAATTCTTCAAGTATGCAGGTAAACTGAACTGGAAGGCTGAACAACCTTGTTTGAAGAGCATCCGACGAGAATAACATCTCTAGAAGATAAAATCTAGCAAAAAAAAAACTTGAAAAGACACAAATTTCAGCCGCGTCAACTTAAAAAATAGGGGAAACATATCCAACTTAAAGTTCCCAGATCAAAGTAATCCTCGAATACAAATGAACAATGATACGCACCTAAATGTAAAATAGGTCTCTTCGGCTTCATCATATTTCCCTTCTACCGTTGTTGATGTAACTTTTTGTAATGTTTTCTCGTGTTCCGGCAGCCAAAAATGCCAATACGGTTAGCTCCGCTTTGTATCACCTAGTCGTTCAGAGGCGTTTCTTCTCCAAGTTGGCCACAGCCAGCTGTTGCCGTTTCTTCCAAGCAGGAATCTGACCGGGTAAAGCCCATCTCAGTAACCTCTCCCCCGTGTAGCAGACCAAGAACATGAGAAAGGCCCAAAGCATCAGCTTATCCCTCAATGCTGATGGCAACGGAACCAAATTCAACCAGTTATTCAAATCCCTGAGTAAATCGGATGTTACCACCGTAAAGAACCCAACGGCAGCCAAAAGTGCATATAGAAATGGTTTGTTCTCTGTGATGCTCTGATTGAAAGGATGTCCCATGTAATTCACAGCAAAAGTTGCCACCTGGATCATCATGCTCACCATGTATGAAACAGTATTCACCAAGTTCGGGTGGAAGTCAGAATCCGGTTCGATACATTCATCGGGCATGTACTTCTCTGCCTCTTTCACGGATGAAATCAAGAAAAGTAGGTGGAGCGCAAACTGTCTGAGGAGAGAGAGTAATACGTAGAAACAGAAAACATTGGGATGGGGCCTTTCAGCCAAGAGCGTGGAAAGTGGATGTGCATGCGAAATAAATAGAAAGAAGGCGGCTGTAAATATCCCGCTGATTGTAGCCTGAACATCCCCCAGCTTGACACCATCCAGGTACATGACACTAAGCACGTAGGCAGTCCCAAGGCAGTTAAGACCGAGTATCTTGAACATCTGGAGTGTGGTCACAAGGGTACTACAGCCCTGACGAATTATGTCAGAAGTTGGGGCAACCGAGGCATGCTTTGCTGTAAATGGCGATGCCATTGATGCATCTCTGAGCTTGACAATTGGAGCTGATCGACCCTCACCATCCTCGTTTAGCTCATCCACTAGCTTCTTCAGCTTTTGTCGTTGCATATCTGCAGCTGTCAATTGATGGTTTACTAGCCGAGTGGAAAGAGGATTCTGACCTTGCAACAGTTCTGTTCTTTGAAGGGCCTTCTCCATTTACACTTGAGGCTCTGCCTGCCTCTATTGTGGGCTTAAGTTTCTTTGACTTGGCAGACTTTGAACTTTCATCTTTAGACAATGTTTCGGATGACAAGTTTTTGGTTTGAGTTGAAGGCGGCATTGCATTCAACAGAGCAATTCCTACATGGGCCTAAAAGGAAAAGGGAACTATTTTCAAAATATTAATAAAACAAATATCGTTAAGTATCTCAAGAAAATCACATTTGTGTTAAAAAAAGATTAACAGTGAAGACAAATAAATATCCAACTTCGAGTCATCTCATTAATTCAAGCATTGAATGAATAACGTGCCCATTCCGGGCTAACATCTAATAAGATGGAACACTGATGCTCCCAAGGTAAATGCACATTGATTGTCCTGCCCTTTCCAACAGTATTAAGATTAAAAATAAAAGGAAACCATATGCATATATTTCAACTTTATTGCACACTAAAGTTCATTACTGTGTAACCAAGGATCAAAATTTCATATCAGCGTGTTGGCAGCAATTCAGTAACGTTTCAGAAATACTTCGAAAGAGAGGATTTGAAAAAATTTTGAAAGTTCAAAGACAAACAAGAACTTATTTAAATGTACAAAGCCTAATAATTGATTAGTTAAACAAATTCAGATATATAATTCATTCCCTCATTTGCATCGATGAACAAATACAAGTTTGTACGACTCTACAAGTGCTAAATATCCCAATAAATACGGTCCAAAAATTTACTATGACAATAATATTAATAATATTTCTATACTAATAATAATTCGTAGTAAGGTAGTAAAATAAGCCCTTTCATGTTTCCGAAAGATTCTATATTTATGTCAAAACAAGTTTATGTTTTGTTAGGGTTTGTTGTATTTGGATGCCTTTCACAAGGATTTGTTGTCTTCAGTATAAACATTGGAGTTCCGTTATTCCACCCTTATTTTGTTTCAAACTCTTAGGAAACAAAAATGTTGACTGTTTCAATAGAAACAAAAGGAAATTTTGTTTCTTGTGTGCGCAGAATCAAACTAATTATTTGACTATTCTATGACAAAGAAGAAATCAGCAACTCAAACTCTAGAAAACATGAACCAAAAAATTTGGAAATTCTTCATGAATAATTTACCTGCTTTAGAGCTCCAACATCATTCGTTCCATCACCACACATCAATGTTATCCTCCCCACTGCTTTAAAGGTGGTCATGATGAGCTCCTTTTGCTCAGGAGCAACCCTTGCAAAAACCTGATTTTAAATTTAAAAAAAAAAGAGACCACAAATTGTCATAAAGAAGGCATCATCAAGTACAAATTTCAAACACAAGACAAAAGGTTGGAACCTTGACATAAGGAATGACTCTTAAGGACAGCTGAAGACCGCTGTAACATTTCAAAGCAATAACCCCCGATGCAGAGATCGTGAGCCTCTGATAAAGCTTCAACATCTTTCTCACTGATAACAACAATAAGATAACAAATTCAAAAGGACTAGTTTACAAAATTAATCCTAAAATTAGCATTCTCCACTACTTGGCACAGTTAGTCAAAATAGCATTAGAAAGGAATTTTTGGCTGAAAAAAAGGACATTAGAACCTTATGCAGTAAACCAGCTAAATGGATATGTAAGACGAGGCCTAAAATATTAGCCAATAATCAGAGAGAGAGAGAGAGAGAGAGAGATTGAGCAACTTGAACGTAATGAAATGTCCTGCATGTAAAAACCACCTGTAACTGATAATCTCTGTCTCATCTGGTGAAATCCACTCATATCCTTCACCATTCTTTGATGGACCAAGGATCAGTGACAATTTTGAAATAATATGAACTTGACTGGCAACATGGCAGGCTGTCAGAGCCTGATCACCAGTAATCATCACCTGAAATAACCATGTATATTAAAATACAACTAAGACATCACCTCAGACTGTAACCAGTAAAAAATGGGTGCAATAAACTAAATCCAACTAAGGCTCGTCTCCGAAGAAATTAAATTTGACTACAAGAATCATTAATAGAATTAATATTCTCTTTTGTTACACTATCCCATGCCAATTAAAGTCATCTCGTCCCCCAATCATCTCCATTAACAAATTATCCCATCATTCCTCCTAATCGTTGGATCTACAATCTTTGTCGATAACCAAAACAACTTTAGATTTGATCTCTCTCAATTTATAGTCATACGGTACAAGAACTACCATTTCACAAATATTTTCATTTCTGAATCTATATTTCCAGATTTTATTAGACATCAATATCAGCATCCTCATCACAATTACACTCCTTATATTAATGTGTTGTTTTTCAGTTACCCAACATTACATCCGGCAAATCATCGTGGGCCTTATAATTGATCTACAACACAAGTGTTTAAATTTTATAGGTATCCATCATTATTCGCATCATACATCAGAAATAACCTTCCACTTCAGTCAATCTACTATGATTATGTAAGTCACATCATCTCCAACCCCTCCATCTTTATTGGTAATTGAGTCTACATAATGAAGTTGTCCACTCTTTAGTATCTTCTAGTTTTTGATCTCCACGTATGGGCAATCTTCTAATATTGTTCCTTAACTACTCAGTTGAATCGTATAATAGCGATTTAGAATTAAAGGAAAATAGAAAGAAAAAGAGAGAAAAACAGAAGTGTTATTAGAAAAAAATAATGAGACTTAATTATAACCTCTACACCACATCAGTATTTATATACAGACATGAAGAAAATTACAAAACAATCTTCTAAGGCATGTCGTGTCCTGTATTTTTTTAAAATCAACATTTCAGCGTATCTGTGTTGTGTCACGTGTCTGTATCCATGCTACTTAAGATTCATCTAATTCCTACGTTTGAGGATGTGTACACAACAAAATATTCATATTCTTAATATAGTTCTTTTATTTTGCAAGGTAAATGATAGTTACAAGAAGCAACCACTCGAGTTAGACACACATTCTATTCCCTTACCCCAAGTATTGGGTGTCCGTCATGAGTACTTCATACCATTAGAAGAGTCAATGTAACATGGGAGATAAATGAGAACTTTCCTAAAATGAATCCCACTAAATTGCATAAAAAGAACTTGGAACCCATAAATAATGACTAGTGCTTATGTCCACGCGATGGATGTGTCATATTTCTTGTTGTATAAAAATAAAATGTGTTAACTACATATTATAAGAGTTCAAGAATAATGAGATAACAAAATAAAAGAAAAGAATAATAAAGAGGAAAAGAAAGAGTGGATAGTTATTTAAATTTTAAAATTTAAATTATTGTAAGGGTATTTTTGGAATAGTAATTGCATTCGTCTTCAAGAGACCAAAGTGAGATGCTTCCTTTTAATAATAGTATAGGTAGTATAGATTACTGTTCAAGTGGAAACAAAAAAATTAATGAGTGATTAAAATAATACAAAAGCATTATTTTTCATTTTTCTCAGATTATAGTGTACCATTTGGCTTAATTCACCTCACGCATACATCATTTTTTGGAGGTGAAAAAAACAATATAGATAGAAAAACACTAAAAATCATGTAAATGATGCACATTTTCAAGAAGCGCTTCAATATATTCTAGGGAAGGAGGAAATGATGGTCATAAAATGGCATTCCAAGATTTTCAGAAATTTCCTAGACAAGGATTAGTAAAATGAAGCACATCTGGTTTTCCCACTGTGCTTCACTTTGAAAATCTAAATGTGAGAAGGAAAAGAAAAAACAACCAGATACCTTCACAAAAGCAAGAAATTGCTCCTGAACACAAACCACAATTGCCATTCGTTTGAAGTGAGAAGCAAAGTGGTGCCTCTGCACAATTTGAACAGCATTGCCACCTCCCCTGAAATTGTCAAAAAGAAAAATTAGGACGAGGGGCAGAAAAGGTCACTATGATTAATAAACTGGCAAGGAAGAAACATAACACCATAACGCTTTCTACACAACTAATAAAGCAGAGGATGAACACAAGATGGAAACAAAAATTCATTCAACCATGCAACGGAATATATAATACATGCATAATTATATTGCCACTATTTCAAGTCCATGCAACTTAAATATGCAAGATAACAAACAGAGAAAAATCCGAGTTACTACTTGGTCAAATGAGCACACAAATACTTATGCACACATATCCCACCATTTTGAATATAACTTACAATATTCTAGCCCAAATCCAGGGAAAAAACAGATAAAAGAGAGCCCAAACCTCTGCCTACTTAACACTTATTCTCACTGCAATTGAAGGCTCGAAGCACACTAAGGTGCCAAGTCTCCTAGAGCCTAAGCAAAAAGTATAACATAGATCAACATATACATAAATCTTTTCAATCCGTACATGCATCATTAATATCAAATACTCGTCGCAAATTGACAATCATTATATAAATAAATAAAAAATCCAGCTACAACTTCTATGTATCGTGAATAACTCTAAGCAACAAGTATCAAGATTCAAGAACCAAAAATACATATTTCAAAAAGTAAACCACACGCTCCTAAATCTATAATGCAAAATACTACAAATGGTTAAACCGTATTATTAATCTATAAATGGGATCGTTCTCTTCTTCAGGACGTCAACATTATGTCTTGCTCACCCTATGGAGATGTTTTGTATAATCTGTCAGGGTTGTATATTAAAAAACCATGAATTTTGTTGGTTTTAGTATTTAATTTTATTTTAATAAAATTATTTTTTCATTTTATAAGAATCTTAATGAGCAACGAATGCAATATCATTTCTTTAATATTATGCATAGATGTCCTTTATTCTGTATAGTATTTAATCTGGTATGTAAAGTACGGCTTGCACACAGAAGACCAGATTATAGATTCTTGCAGAATATAACTTTTTATTCACAGTTTAGATGGAATTGGATAAACCATTGGTACAGCTGTAGCATAGAGTTTTAGTAGGCCTATCTTGATTACGGAGAACAGATAATAGCGTCATCTATTGTTCCGGCTCGCTATGCTAGTACACTTTGTGTATTGAATAGGATCACATTGAGGTAATTAATTTTATACTGACTATATATATTAATTCACACCACAAGATTATTATGAATGTTTATAATCCTAATATCGAAATAATTATTATTTGCGTATATTTAATATTCGTTGTTTTGATTCATTAAAAGGTGTGAACTTTTACGAGTCAATAGTCTTGATAAGTTGGATAGCGGTATTAATTAAATGGTGAATATTAATTATTGATGGAATTCACGTCCTAATTATTCGAGATTGACGATATCCCCTTAAAAAAACTTATAAGTTTTGATCAGGCCAAACCCTGCAGGTGGATTTAATAATCCGGTAGTCAAATAAGTTAAGCGGAAGAGTTTAAGAAATTTTAAAATGCCGATTAAATTAAATTGTCAGTAATTAAATTTAATTGGCGGGTATCAAAAATCTAAACGTGGAGAAATGAGTTAAGCATTTAATAACAGGAGCTCAATGCAAATTGATCTTGAGATTATGGCTAGAAGTGCAGTTACAGTTCTTTAGTGGTATGAACTGTAATTTAATGTTTTATGAAAATTGCAGAAACCGCTGCAAAATTTTCATAATTGCAGAAACCGCTGGAAGGGTATCTGGGTCACACTAGAAGTCTATATCATAATTACTCTGCAGGTCCCTGCCGTAGCCTATAAATATGTGGGTAAGCTTAACCAAATTCAGTTGTTGTCATTCAAGAGTTAGATTGATCGGGTTCTGCCGGTTCAAGTTCTTGAAGAATCGTAACCCACACTACGTTCGGGAATCACATCGGGAATACAGTAGAAGGTCTGTTCGGAACTTCAACTCGAAGAATCAAGAGTTCATAGTTGAAGAAACGACCGAAAGGTATTCATCTAAATTAACTGTGGTGGCACGGGTTTTATTTTGATCGTTCGACATCAAAAAAAAATTTATCTGGAGCCTGTTTCGGTAATTGCCTGTCCAATTTTTATTTTTCAAAAAATCGTATTCAAATCAATGATCTTGGCAGTTTTCCTCCAACATAATCAAGCAGCCATATTTATTGCTAATAATCCTGTGTTCTATGAGCGCACTAAGCATATTAAAGTTGGCTGCCACTTTATTCAAGACTTACTAATGACAAAGAAAATTGTCACTCCCTATATTAGCTCAGAGAATCAATTGGAAGATATTCTTATCAAGCCGTTAGCTGCTTCTAGTTTCCAGCGACTTCATGTTCGACCTCTATACTCCAGCTTGAGGGGGAGTGTTAGATAATTACTTATTTTTGTTAGGGTCATTTTGTAATTAGCTTGGTAACTCTTATATAAATACTAGTGTGGTGTAGAGGTTTAAGTTAAGTCTCATTATTTTCTCGTAATAATATTGTCTGTCTTTCTCTCTTCTTATATCTCTTCTTCTTCAATTCTAAATCACTACTTTACAATTCAACTATTCCCTTGCATTCATGAGGAGATTCAGCCTTCAAATAAAATTCAAATATTTATTCTTTTGGCAAGAGGAAATTTATGTGCATCACCACAATAAGAAAGATGGCTCATCGATAAATAAGATTCACTCGAGGAAATAAAGGATGACACAGAAATTAAAGCTTTGGGATTATTTTTATTTAAGTACTGTGAACAATGAAATATGAGTATCGGCTAAATAGTGACTACTACTAACCTTGCCACTTAAATTTTTGGCATGGCCTTCTCATCAGATTTATAACTTCATTCTATTCCCTTAAGTGCAGCCTTCTCAAGAGGATCACTGACCTACAAGGAACAATGAATGATGAGAGTAACTAAAGCATATGGCAGTTTGGTACAAAACATTTCGAATCAGAAATTTAAAATATGGAATCTCAGTGTTCAATAAACATTAACAAGGATTCTTCAAATATCAGGTAGCTGTCACTAAGAACCTTGAACTGAAAAGAAAGACAAGACTAGTTGCTCATAATGTAGAGAATGCAATAAAATGGTACCACATCAAATCAATCTAAATAATGCCTACATTATTGGATCAAGCAAAATTTATCTTTCTTTTCTTTCTCATGACTTTCTTTAAGAAGGATACAACCACCAAATACAGATACGAAACGATATGAATCAACTGACAAGGACGGACATGATACGGCAAGGGCATGGTTAGAAATAAATTTTTTTTTTTTTTACGTATACATGAAAATAATAACATCTAGCATTATTTTACTTCTTCAATTTATACTTTGCCAATTTATTTATCTTTTATCAAATATTAAGAAATCATTTCCACATTCTACATTATGGAGAATAAGTTTGAACAAACAGTCCATATCTATTTTAGAAAACTTTATTCACAAGAAATGAGAAATTTGGGATTTAAAATCCCTAAAATTAAAAAGCCTATAGCAGGAGGGATTTAGTGGTATAAATATTGTAGATTTTATTTTATCATTGGATCCTGGTTTCTTCTTCAAACATGCAACGTATTTCATAAAGAGAAAACTAGGAGAGAAATAGAAGACCATCAAGAGGACAGTCGTATTGGTAGTCTTTTGATACATTTTTTCTGAGGCATATTTTTTTGAGGCACACAGCATTTGGTTCCTTCCTCAGATCATTTAGAGCCCCCAACTCTGTTGTAGCTTCTAAATGATCCAAGTGGAAAGGGCCTATAGTAATACACATATCCACCTTGCCAAAACCTATGCATTCATAGAGATGAAATATAATGATTTGTCAAATGAAAAGCAAAAGATAAAAATATAATAATTCTGAGCATTGAGTAGCATTGTTTTAAACAACGTCGAATTGTTCACTAACGAATACAGTTGTTCTTTGCACATTCAAATTCATACCAACTTGTTGTCCACGAACACTAAAGCATGGCAAGAAGCAAGAATTTCAACTGTGCGACCAGGCACTTTACTCATATCTGTTTCTAACTCCATGCTGTCAGTCAATCCAACAACTCCAGAGAACTCCTGAAAAGTATATGCATAAACAGCTGAGAGTTTTTTTAAAAATGAAAAACATATCAGTTAGTAGATCCGTATGGTTAGACATTCCGATAGCTACCTGAAAAGTACATCTACAATTACAAAAAGAACAAAATATATCATAAATTAAAGACCTGACAATATGGGCAAAAGTATTAAATATGAAACTGCCATACCATGTCATCAGATGTGAGGGTTCCCGTTTTGTCAAAACAACATATATCAACCTGCAGGAAGATATAGAAAACATATAGATCAACAAAAATACGTAGCTGAAATACAATGAAAAATGAATGTAGATGGCATTAGAGGTGTTCACAGCAAGCAACAAAATTTCATTTCGTTTCCATCAAAATGATTGAAATGTTTCTATTTCCTAGGAGACCGAAACAAAACATTTATGAAATATCAAAATTCTAATGTTTCCACCAAAACAGACCGAAATACACTAAAACAAACCAAAACAATGACTTGTTTCGACGCTTATTAGAAATAACTAGCAATGCTTATTTCTGTTTGCCCATTTTGTTGAGAGAGAGAGAGATTTGAGAATAACACAAACATCCTAAACTCATTGGGGAATCTACAATTAGGAAGAAGAAGAAGAAGAGAAAAAGCGAGAAAATAATAAAACAAGCATAATTAAATAACATATTCTTTTTCTTTATTACCACAAAGTACTAATTTATAAAGATCATCAATTACATTTTCTGTTTCCTTAAAAGTCTCTGCCACAACTGTTACAATTTTTCATTTTCTTATACCTGTTTTCTTTTAACCCCTACATGGATTTGTGTAAAAATGATTTATTTGATACTATTCTAACTTATTATTAAGTATTATAAACCAATTCCAATGTTGTTTTCTATAATCTAGCTCTTTAAAATGGATATATAGTTCTTAAACGTGTTAAAAATTGTTGGTTTGCTAGTATTACAAACGCATAAAAATATGCTTTAATTCACGTTCCCAAATGTTTTCTTATGTTTTTAATTTTTTCTTTGTTTTCATCATGTTCTCAAAACGTTTTAATTTCTTAACTGACCGAAACTATCAACCAAAACAAAATTTTGATACTTGATTCACGGATCGATTTAGTTTGGTTTTGAGCCGAACTAATAACCAAATCGTTTTAAATAGATCTAAGAGTTTAAGAACCGAAATCGAACTACATGTATCACGGAAGGGGACAGAATTGACCCAATAAATAATGGGGTTCGATTCCAGTTTGGAATCATGATTCTAAGGCTAAGTACTTGTTGCCTACTTTATGTTAAAAAATTGTTCATTTCTTTTCTCATTGTTTTTTATTAATTTTTTATCTTCTTTCGTTGTATTATTTTAATTTACATTTTTATTTTCTCACTTGTTTCACTTGGTACAAATAGAGATCCTCCTATCTATAAATAATGAATTATATTTTATTTATTTGTTATTTTATTATTTTTTATCGATAATCAATGATTTGAGAATTACATAATACTATGACATTATGAGAAAAAATAAAATAATAAAAGAGAAGAAATAAAGCAAAAGAGATGTAAAATAAAACAATTAATATTTTTAAGTTTATTCTTTATATATAATACATAATATAATGTGAATATACAAAAATAGGTAATGGTTCAATTCGATTCCATACAGTTTTTTGAAGCTTAATCGGTGAACCAAGCCTTAAGGAATGGATCCTAATGGAACTTAAACCAAACCATTAATCAAAAAACTTGAACCAAACCATAAGGCTAGGATCGGTCCTAACCGGTTTACTAGTTCCATCGGTTATTTTGAACACCCCTAGAAGGCATACACTTCATGTTTATGGATCTGAAAAACTTGTTTTCTAGTTTTATTTCCTTCTTTTTGACAAATAATATTTTCTACATCAAGCACTTGCATTCAATTGAAGAAACAAAGTGCATCGCAAAGGAAGACAAGTTCTTCAGGAGGAAGAAAGGAGAAAGAAGCAAAGAACACAAGCTACATAAGAAAAGACACTCCAAAGATATCACACCCCGTACAACCAGTGAAACCACCAACAAACATATATTGGAGCTCATAGCGCATAATGGCCTGTGAAGATTTCTTGAGTCATCGCACCACACTTGGTCGAAAAAGTAACTATAGCAGTTGATGCACCAACAATAAGTAGCATGGCAACATTGCACAGAGCTCAAACAAACAGCCAAGGGTGAAAGGATATCAAAACTTCTGTAGTTCAAGTTTAAGATCTATAGGCATAGCTTCAACTCATGAAAATATGCAGCATGTTGCATCTTTGACATAATCAAGAAAAGCTACTTTTCCCCTTTTTCTACAGGTACAGATATTAATTAGAAGACACCAAAGGGTACAGAACCCAGGAACCAACAACACAGACACAGAAAACAAAACCAAAGGAACACAAACTAAAATGAAATTTTACAAACAAATTCATCAACATAAAAGAACTTGTACACCAAAAATTCAGTAGTTGAACACCAAAAAAAAAAACAATCAGTTGGAAAATCACATTTCAACTCCTTCAAAAGAATGCCCATACCCCTTCCAACCCAAATGCATCACCCTAGATACAGACAACGGTTCTACTAGCCTAACCACACGGTCCACTCCTAATAACGTTACTAATGCAGCATGCGGAGGAGATGAGAATGGTGGATTGGTAGCACACAAGGGTCGAAATCCTAAATCAAGGCCACAGCCTTGGAACTCAATTCTTTTATTAATTGAATTATGCTTAATAGATCATTTAAGCCTCTTATTTATAAGCTTAGAACCCGACTCTAAAAGGAATCAAAATCCTAACCTTAGAAAATAAAAATCACACCTTAATTAAAAGATAACTAAAATCCTAATGACAGAAAATAACTTAAATAAATTAGATAATTATCAACGACAATTATTGGACCAAAAAAGCTTATTGGCTCGCGTCGGGCCACTGGGTTTAGCCCAAGGCTTCCAAATACAATAATGGCTTTCAAGCCAATCAACGACTACCCCATCATTTCTCCTCCACTGAAAAGAACTCAACGCTATTGAGTTAATAGGACAACCAAGGATTCCAGCAAAAGAAGAAATGCGACGAACCAACAGAGAGTTCTTCCTCAATTTGACAGTACATGAATCACTGGCACAAGCATGTATTTTGTTTTGCCATCCAACGAATGAATAGGTGTTAGCACACCCAGCATGCTCGACATCACGGTCCCATATCCATGTACGACCTAGGAGAATGTGGCAAAGCTTAAGAGGAAGCATATCACACAGCACCATCTCTTTGAGCTTTCCAAGAGTAAATGTCACAGGGCTATGCTTGTCAACCTTGAGCTTGGTGTTGGTGATTCTAGCCACATGATAAGGTGCAGAATGAGGCTAGACCCTTAAACCCAATTTCTTCACAGCTTTTTCAGATACGGCAGTAGTGCAACTCCCAGTGTCAATCACCAGAGAACAAACACAATCATTGCACTTTATCTTGGTAGTGAAAATATGGCCACACTGCAAAGCTTCAGTTTGTTTTTTGTCCTTCTGAGTCACAAGGAGAGGACGAATAATACCCAGAGTGCCATCTTATATTTCCTCATCAGAGGAGGAATCGACAAGATCAAGGGGCTCAATAATCTGATGATCGAGCTTCGCATTCACAAGCTCCTTTGCCACCACAAGGTCTTCAATCTCCAATATAACAATAGGCTTAGCAGCCCTATTAAGTCTATGAGAAGGGCACTCTCTAGCATGATATCCAAATCCTTGACAGTTAAAGCATTTCGGCATGGCATTACCACCAAATGTAGGCGGGAAGAACTAGAAGCAACACAGGGAGGATGCTCAGAGAACTTGTTACGAATGGGCTCCGCAAAAGTCCTCACACTCCGTGTAAAGGGTTCAATTGGTGCACGCATTAAAACTGTCTTCTTGACTTCGTCTTCCATTTGAAGGGCTACTTGGACTGCATCTAACACGAGGAATAGTCGGATAGCAGCTAAACCACAAGAGATTTGGGAATTCAAGCCCCGGCGATACATAGAGATTATGACATCTTCATTCCACGGAAACTCAGATCTCGTTGCTAAACTGTAGAACAGTTTGGTGTACTTTTCAACTGACTTACTACCTTGTGTCAACTGAGTAAATTGCAAATGAGTTCGCTGCTTATAACTTGGAAGCACAAAATAGTAGGTCATGGCGACCTTCATATCAGCCCATGTACGAATAGCTGTATAGTACTCACGTTGATATTTTGTCCACCAAAGTCTAGTTGTACCTTTTAGTTTTGCTTCCGCAAAAAGCAACTGTAACACCCGACCTTTAAAAATACTTATTATAATAATAATAAAAGTTATTAATTTGTCATAAGACCTTAAATATAATAAAAGTAATTAATTTGTCATAAGACCCTAAACAGAATCCCAAACAAAACCTTAGAATTAATTTTACGATCAAAGTTCAAGAATTTACATATAATAAAATTTTAAATAATTAAGAGTTGAGATAAAAATGTATTATATGGTTAGAAAATTTTCCTGCAAATTCTAACTTCATGATAAATCATAAAATAACATTAAAAGACTATATTGTATTTTTGAGAATTTTCTGAACTTAAATTTTTACAGTTATTAAAAATGTCAGTAATCGTTAAACCGCAACAAGAAAATATTAAATAGATAGAAAACTCTAGTAAAGATTCTAACTATACGATAATTCATGGAAATACATTAAAAGTTTATAGCTAAATTTTTAGATTTTTTTTTGAATTAAAAAATTCTACATCAAAAATTTTATGAAGTATATTTTAAGGATAATTACACTTACCTCTCCAGAGGTTTAAGCCAACCGTTGCACCCAATTGCACCCAACTGTTGCATTTTCAAACAAATTTTTATGATCCAATCTGTTTATTAGGTAAAACTCGTCGAGTTTGTTTAGCATGTGAAAATTTAGATTCATCCGATATCTGTAATTAAGTGATTGAATAAGATCTCCTAATAAATAAATAAATAAAAATTATTCAATCACT
>JAOTRH010237843.1:0-40647 GCA_034768845.1 Heliamphora exappendiculata | reverse complement strand
CCACCTTAAAATGATGAGGTGGATAGCGAGTCGGTTGGAGCTTAGATTTTGTAGATTTCTCGCCAATTTTGCAAAAATGGCATTGTAACACTCCGCTCCCGCAAGACACCAAACCTGTAGAAAGAGATGTGATCCCGCCGCAGACCGGCGGCTAAAGAGAAAGACAAGGGATAAAAATATTAAGAGACCAAACAAGAACTTCTTAGCAACCACAACACCTTAATGTCAAAAGAGGTAAACATGAGTCACTAGGAATTCACCATCCCAAGGGCATACATTACTTCTAAAACATCAAAAACCTCCAGGGTCTTATACTCGAAACTCTTCCAAAACTAAAAACTAAACAAAAGAAAACTGAACCAAAACTACTCGACAACGCTTGTGGTGGACCAACTCCTAGCCGTTCCTGGTATCTACAACCACAGAAGTTACAGAAGAGTGCACTTATCATTATCATGAACAGAAAAGACAGTTACTTAGTTAAGGATAACTATTTTTTTTTTCTAAAAGTAGTACAACACATTTTTCACGAAAATATAGAAACTGATGCATTTTCTTGAACATGAAAATATCACAAATTATACAAAACCTTCTGAGCATTGCAAACAGAAATATGTTCCTGGCTCAACCGCCACAAATTTAAAATGCATGACCGCTTTCTCAAATCTAGACTCAAACCCCAATAATGTCCAAATAGTCGTCAACCTCATGACCGGGAGTTCCGACGGTACCAAAACCTCAATTCGCAATGCACAGATAGCAACGTAATGGAATGAGAGCCACTCTCCACCAAGCACGAGTGGTATGTGCTAAAATCTAAGACTCAACTCAAAAGCCTTTAAGACAAATACCCCCGCTTAACGGAACTCCTCCCCTATAGAGATAAATGAAAAATTCATAGTTAACCACCCTCATAATGGGATATAAAGGGCTGAAAATTCTTGTAGCTTGGCACTTTGGAACAACCACACAATATTAACCATACTTTCATAGTAACATCATGCTAGCTCAAAATATCATGGATAACACACTTGAATTAAAAACATCATGGCTTTTGAAAACAACAGGTTCATGTGATCGTCAAACAGGTCATAATTCAAAACATATGCTTCAAAGAAATTTCATGCATCGTTTACATAAACTCAAGTTCAAGATAATGGCTAATCACTCTCACCTTATCTTTTATGCATACAAGCCGAGCCTTTGGCAACGAGCTAAGCTTGCTTCTTGAGTAACAAAACTTTCATGCCTAGCAAGCAAACATGACTTAATCGTCAATACGGAGTTCTACCCCTCTTAGAACGTGAAGTACTAAAGTGATTCTGACCATTGAATGTTTTCTTCAGTTTTTGGGACCACGGTTACTTTCTTTTTATGTTTAAGGGGCACTACGCGCTTGCCCAATCATTCAATTGTTAAAGGATTTAACTTAACCATTTATTACTCTCTCCCAATCATTAAATTTTAAAGTACCGCAGCATCTTGAGGTACTGAAACTTAGAATTGGATTATGATTTTTGGTGATGATTTATATTAAAACATTCCCTACAACTTTTATGTTTAACACCAAAGCCAAAACCTAAGGTAAAAAGGTGAAAAACTTGACAAAAATGAAAACAGTTTAGCACTTGCTCAGAGAATCGTTCAGAAAAATGTCTCTGTTGGTCTCGGTTTAGGGGTATCATATCAAGTCTAAATGAGACCATTTTTTAGTATGTTATATTTCAACATGCCCCCTACAAGTTTTATGTTTAGAGCTAAGGGTAGTTGTTTGGAACAAGTTAGATTTTTTGGCCATTTTAGAAAATAGGGTCTGTCAGCTGCCAAAACTTAGCAGAGGCAGTTTTGAACAGTGGGTTTGAAACGGTTTTGGAAACTCATCCCGAGGCTTTAAGGTCTGATATTTGGGAAACAAATAACTCAATATGTTATCTACAATGTTCATGTAGACCATGTTTGGAGTAGGTTACTAAAAATAGGGGTTTTGGGCTACACAAAACTATGTGACAGAAGTGTCCCTTGAGGGCTGAAACACAACAGAGAGTTTCAAAGGGGTTTTGGCCTATCCAAACTCATTATTTTGTGGTCATTCTTGGTGGATAGCTACATACACATGTTGTCTACAACTTTCATGTATTGGCTAAAACTCAGATCTCATTTTAAACAAGGATTTTTAGGTCTGTATTGTTGACTGGTCTAAAACCAACACACTTTGGTAGAATTACAATTCCTCGAGTTTTACTTACTCAAATGAGTTCAAACTAATTTTGGATGAAAGATAACACAAAAACCTAGGTCTGAATATAAAGCACACGCTTATAAAAATTTTCTACATCGAGTTATGGTATTCCAAAGGTCAGGGTAAAAAGCTCAAAACTCCCAAAACTCAGGCATATTTTGATTCTAGCCTCTTAGTGTCAAGTGTGTAAGTTTTTGACCCATTTTCTTTGTATACATGTATTGTACTTCAATATATCAATATTCTAGAGCTTATCGAAGTCATAGAACCCATGAAAAAATCCAAACCAACGCACAACTTCAACATTCAAACCGAATAGTCCCAAAAAAATCCAACCAAAACTCCTTTATTTTTTAGTTTTGATTCTTGATCTTAGATTTTTGTTTGAGGATAGTAGGAGAGATGTTTGATTTATGTAAAATTAGAAGTATTAGAGTCTCTCTTACCTTGTTGAAGATTACTTCTTCATGATAAAAATCATGGACTTAGCTTTTAAAGCTCCCATCTTCAAGCTTCTTCTTCTTCCTCCTTTCTTCTTCCTTTTCTTTCTTTCTTCTCTCAAACTTCCATGGACCCTCAAGAACACTCAAAATCTGTTCCTTCTCCCTCACTCTCCACCAAAATATCAGGGGGAAGAAGGTGTTTGGGCTTAGTTTATATAGGAAGGCAATGGAACAAAGTAATTAAATTTTTTGGGTACTTTTTCTTTCCTTCACATGGGCTAATTAAGGTAGTTCAAGTTTTGAGGGGACAAAATCATATTTGGGAAAGCTAAATACAGCTAGGGTCATTTTGTGGGGACAAAAATCTGATTCTCCATCAATCAGGGGGTTTTGCATTGGTTTGCATGCCTTTTGTGCAAGAAAATGCTTTAAAAGTTAATTTGATGTATCTTTTTGGTGCCCTTTTCCTCTGAAACCTATTATATTAGTATGTTTATGAGAAATATAGTATTCCCATATATTATCATAGTTTTCATAGCAATTGATTAAATAGAAATAGTATTTTAAGTCAACTTAAGCTATTTCGGCAATATTTGACTTTTTGACTTATTTTATTGTGCATGAACTTCAATAGTGATTTATTTTTTTTGGTTAAGCTATAACACCATATTATTATATTACTTGCTCCACAAGTATTGGAACATCATAATACTTAACTTAATATCTTTCTCACCATTTTAAGCTAAAAAGAAAGCAAAAAATCACTTTTTAGCACTCTTCCCAAGGTGGTCGGCCACTACGGGTTATTTTTGTCATTTTTGATAATATTTTGTCCATTGTTACTTAATTGTTCTTAAATCCTTAATTTAGGATATCCATGTGTCACAATTTTGAATTTTTAAGACTTTTCGAGCTTAACTCTTATCTTATACGACTTGGACTTATAACTTTGGATTCTTATCCTCAACATTAGAATTTTAATACATGCTTGTGTGGTTCCCACTCTATCCCGAGTCACAGGCTCAAAAGGTTAAACGGTCGGGCCGGTTCTTCTTACCGAACTTAGGTTTGAGATTTCGTTTCTTTTGAGATGTTCTTTCTTTTCTATTTGTATATTTGAGTTTGGGTTATTACAGGCATGATCTCAAATGAATTCCTTTTGTGATGTGGGTGCTTTATGAAATAGATAAAAGAAATGTGAAATGAGATTCATGAGAAATTGTGTACTGAAGTTTATGATGTATTTGATTTGAAAAAAGAGATTGAATACTAGAACATAATGTGATTGGAAATAAAATGGGAAGTTTGAAATTTGAAATTGAAAAGGGGAAACATGTGAAAATGATTAGGAGAAGAACCAGTTGTGGGTTAGACTCCCGGATTGTGAAAATAAAAGTTATTAATGAATAATGAACGGAGTATGGATTGACGTGAATTAAGTTGGGCTTGAACAGCTCTACGGTGAAAGACCGAAAACTTGCGCAAGATGAGGACCACATGCCCATGGGTTAGCCCCCGAAATGTGGTGGTTGTGTCGTGATGAGTTATAGAGCGATCAATTCCACAATGGCTTCGTGTAGCCTGTTAGGGGCGAATGGGGCAATATTTCTATAAGCTGCATCCGATGCCGGTTCATTAAAATATGATATGATTTTTTTTTTGGAGAAACCGGGCAATGAAATAAAAAATTATTGTGACAGAAAATCAATGAACAAATGGGATAAGTTGGTGTGCGTGGGTGTGTGCGTGCGGACGAATAATAAATTGGTGAAACTTGCATTTTTACTTCGGTTGCACCTATCACACCTCAGAAATCATGCATAACTTTTGAGTTAATCTTTATCCTACGAGTTTTGGCTCACGTATGTATGCTAAACCATTTCAAGTTTTGAGGATCAGGGGTGATACCAAGGCAAATGATGCATTTTGGGAAGGGTTAAACGAAAGATCTAGTGTTACTTTTGTATTTTGTATCTTGTTTGTACATAAAGTTAAGTAGATAATTGTAATGATATTATTGTAGTAAATGAACCCTTGAAAACTCAAAGCATATTTTTGGAATTTGATATGTACGAGAATATGGTTGCTTAAAGAAAATCTTTATTTTTCATATAAGTTTTGAACTCAACCTATAGTGAAACAAAAGTTTTGGTTGATAACTTCTTATGTAGGTCGGTTTGGGGTTGGTTCACAGGTCCTCGGGGTTCAGGGCATGACACTCTTTTTGCTTCTGCTCCCTCAAGGACGTGAAATAACATTCTCTTGCAGATGTTTGATCACCCCTCGTGTAGCCTATTCCCTGATCTGTTGGGAACTTAACCAATAAATGATGTGTCGAGTTTACAGCTTTGAAATTGTTAAGGGTGGTCCTTCCTAGGATGACGTTGTACGTCGACAGGCTATCCACCACTAAAAAGGTGAGCATCTTCAATATCTTCATAGCACTATCTCCTATTGTGACTGGTAGTTGTATAGATCCCAAGGGATAAACCCTATTTCCTGCAAAACCAACTAGCAGGGAGAGCATAGATGTGAGCTAGTTTTTACCAATATTCATCTGGTCAAACGCATTTGTTAATAAGATATCCACTGAGCTCCCATTATCGACCAGCAGCCTCCACACTTTGTGGTTGCTGATCATTAAGCTGATCGCGATGGGGTCATCGTGGGGATACTGAACTCTGTGATATTCCTCCTCTGAAAAGGAAATTTTAAACTTCTCTTCTCTACGTGACTTTTGCCAAGGGTTCTTTTCCCTATTGCCTTCCCTTTCTTCTGTTCTCAAGCTGTTCATGTGTGCCCTTCTGGATGATCGAGATTCCCCTCCTCCTACAAAGCCTCATGAGATCATCCTAATTTCCAGGTGGGGTTAATCTCGTCGGTCAACCAGAACCTCATCCCGATGCTGATCTCTTCTTGGCTGATCCTTCCCTTGTCTCTGATCTGGTTCCCTCTGAACTTGTTGTAGTTGTTCTACTACAAAGCGATCCAGTCATCCTTTCCTAATTAGGCGTTTAATCTAATCTTTCAAATCGTAACACTCTTCTGTATCATGACCATGGTCTTTGTGGAAATGGAAATACCTGCTTTTAGAACACTTTGATGGGTGACCCTTCATTTTTTTCAGCCACTTCAGGTCTGGATCTCTCTTGATGAACATCAAGACTTGCTTAAAAGGGTCATTAAGCGCAGTATAGCAGCGATGCTGATCATCTCATGGCGAATTAAACGTGTGGTCTGTAAATCTAGATTTGGGGTGGTCTGATTGTTTGCTAAGCTATTTCCATTCATCTTCCATGGACCTTTTGCTACCCCTGCTCTTGTTAGGGGTTCCTCTGCTTGGCATTGTGCATGTCTATAGCGTCCTCTACATTTATATGCTTTTGGATTTTCATCAATAGCTCTTCCATATCAATTGGTAGCACTTTCAATAGTGAAAATAGGAAATAAGAAGGTAAAAAGCCCCCATAAAGGCCATCAAGGCCACCATGTCATCAATTTCATCTACCTAGAGTGCTTCTTGATAGAAGCACGCCACGTATTATCTTAGGGTTTTGCCCTTAGATTGGTTGATATTAAGCAAGCATGTGACTGGTTTCTTGTGTCTTTGGCCTCCTATAAAGTGACTGATGAAGAGGCAACTTAACTGAGAGAAGGACTCAACAGAGTTGGGCTATAGTTTTGAAAACCAGACTCTAGTTGGACCTTTCAGGGTAGTGGGGAAGTCTCTACACATTATCTCATTTGGAACAGAGTGTAGGTACATCATGGACTTATAGGTATCAAAATGATCAACTAGCTCAGAGCTACCAATGTACAGATCTAGTTGTGGCATTCTGAACTTTGGGGGCAATGGGGCTTCCATTACACTTGATTTAAATGGGGACTCAATTTTTATGACTAAATCATCTAGGGTCGAGGGAGTTTTACCTCTCATAGTCTCCATTACTACATCGAGCTGCGCTTTCATGTCTCTCAATTGTTCATCCCATCCAGTAGACATGGTAGTGGTCTCTGTTTTGTCTCTGGGTACATTGCGTTATGCCTCACCAGCCGGTGGTGGAGGTAAATGTATACCACTGCCTACTTCACCTATCTCTTCTTCCCCTAGTGGATCAACTCTAAGGTTTTCGTCGGCTCCGTGGTTGGGTTGAGGGTGAATCGGCACAAGTATGGGTCGCCCATTTCCCCCTTCACGAATTTGTTGTAGCAACTCTTGATTTTGCCATACTAACTAAAATATCCCTTGAGTTAAGTGATGGAGCTGTTGCTGAACTTGGCCATGGGGATCTGCCTCGGGTGGCGAGATTGGAGCTGGGGGTAGCTCTTGGCGATAATGGTTGTCGGCCAAGGATCTCGTTTGAGCCATCCAGTGAAGATGCCACCGCAGAAGTAAAGAGAAACGATTCCCACATACGCCGCCAAAATGATGCTACTCAATCCTAGAAAGGTCCTCCAAGATCAACCCTAAACTTGAGATGTCAAAATCAAGGGTTAGAGAGAGCGCCGGAGAGTGTTCAGCGGGGTCCCTTTCGACGGTCAAATAAGTTATCCAATAGAGTAAGGAGCAAGAAAAGGAAAAGTGAGAGAGAGAGAGAGAGAGAGAGAAGACGTTGTGTTAGGATATACTTCAATCCTTTATTGCTAGACCTTTATACTGTACGTTTTGGACACATTGAGTGGTTCCCGTATCAAAACAGTTATGGTAGTACCACGAGGATCGAGCCCCCACTCGTGATTATCACGCATACCAAGCACGAGCTAGGCTGATCAGTATGTCACGCGTGGTATCTTGTCTGAGCGGGCTACGCTCATCAACCATCGACAGCCATTTTTCATTCCCAGGGCTGCTCATCCTTGGAGTTTGCACTTCTCAAACTGATCAGTCTGGGCCTACCCAGACAGCTAAGTAGCTCAACTCTCAAAGACTGATCACCTTGATTTATGTGAAAAAACTAATATGTCCCTTCCTACGCATCAATAAAAAAAGTAAAAGGTATTATTATTATTATTTTATTGAATTAGTAAAAAGAGAAGTAATAAAAATAAGCACTTTTTTTCACTTTTTTACAAAGAATAACAAGACAACAAAATAGAAGGCCAAAATTGTCTCATTTTAAGAGTTAGATTTTTTACATCTATACAAATGTCATCTTGTTATATAGATATTCAATTTTAGGAATTTAATAGTAAAATAAAAAAAAATATTAATAATTTAATAATTAGTTAATTAGCCAATTTTAAGACACATGATTAAAAATATAATTTTATTAGTGTTTTAATTTATAAATGTAAAAAATTGAAAAAAAAATAACAAAAGTAAAAGCTATGTTTTTTTTATATATAGAATTAGTGAAAGGGGAAGTAATAAAAATAAATGTTCTTTTTCACTTTTTTATAAAGAAGAATGTGAGGGTGGGGAGAAAACAAAATGAAACGCTAAGATTATTTTATTTTAATGGTTAAATTTTTGACACCTACACAAATATTATATCAGAAGTTCTATTTTGTTATATAAATATTCAATTTTAGAAATCTATAGTGAAATAAAAGGTAATATTAATAATTTAATAATTAGTTATTAGCTATTTCTGAGACACTCAATTAAAAATATAATTTTATAAGTTTTTTAATTTATAAATATAAAAAATAGAAAAACAAAAACAAAAATAAAAGCTATATTTTTTAAAAAATATTAGTAAAAGAAAGTAATAAAAATTAATGTTTGTTTTATTTTTTCTATATAGAAGAACACAAAAGAGGAGATAGGATAAAATAAATGGCCAAGATTATTTTATTTCAATGCTTAGATTTTTAATACCTACACAAATATTATATCAAAAGTTCTATATTTTTATACAGATATCAAATTTTAGTAATTTAATTGTGAAACAAAAAGCAATATCAATAATTTAATAATTAGTTAATTAGCTAATTTTAAGGCACTCAATTAAAAATATAATTTTATTAATTTTTTAATTTATAAATGTAGAAAGGTATAAAAAATAAAAAAAGTAAAAAATTTATTATTATTTTATTGAATTAGTGAAAAGAGAAATAATTAGAATGAATACTTTTTTTTTTTACAAAGAAGAACATGGGAGAGGAAAGAATAAAATAGAAGGCTAAAATTGTCTTAAGATTTTTGACACCTATATAAATATGATCTTGTTATATGGATATTCAATTTTAAGAATTTAAGAGTAAAATTAAAAAAATATTAATAATTTAATAATTAGTTAATTAGCCAATTTTAAGACACATGATTAAAAATATAATTTTATTTATTGTTTTAATTTATAATTGAAAAAATATATAAAAGTAAAAGTTATATTATTATTTTTTTAAAATTAGTAAAATGAGAAATAATAAAAATAAATATTTTTTTATTTTTTTACAAAGAAGAACATGAGAGATGAAAGAAAACAAAATAGAAGGTCAAAATTATTTTATTTCAATGCTTAGTTTTTTAATGCCTACACAAATATCATATCAAAAGTTCTATTTTATCATATATATATATATATATATATATATATGCAAAGTTTTTAAATAAATAAAATTAAATATTTTAAAAACTCTTCTATTATTAAAGAATATGATGTGAGAATCTAGTCAAATAAAATCATTAGTGATATACCGCTCTCAAAGTAAGGAATTTATTTTATTATCATGTTTGTATCACCAGAAGTTTCAGGACACATCATGGGGTAAAATATTATTTCTCCATCCATAATTATTTAATCTTGATACATCCCGTCAGTCAAATAATTGTCATATAATTACCAAAAAATAATAATAATTGTCATATTTAAATTTAAAACGGAATGACGTACGTGGTCGTTGAGTGCAAATTAATTTTGTTTCTCCGTTTTTTTTTTTCAAATGTGCGTTCCAGATATATTTTTCTTAATTATTTTTATATTTTCCTTTCAGTTTTTTATTTTTTTCAATTTTCGTGCATAAAGTAATTTTAAACACGTAAAAGTTTGATCCAAAATTAAAAAAACATTTAAATAAAGACAAAAAAATACATAAAGGCCTTAACCCGTGTTTTTTTATTAAGATTATTTACTTTTAAAATTTTCGTGATAGAAGTAATTTAAAAACTATAAAAATGAAGTAAAATTAAAACCATTCAAAGACGGACATAGAACGTATATACAAAATAGTTATCCCAAGCGAAAGCTGTTAATGTATTATAACATTATGCATTAGACTAAAAATAATTGTAACATTATGCGTTACAATGTATACTACACTTTTATTGTAAAATATTTTTTAAAAAATATTTTGTAGTTGGTTATGGGTCTAAAAATAACAATAGTAGTATTTGTAGTAGTGATGGTGATGATGATGTCAGCAAAAACAATAGTGATGGCGGTAATAATAATAATAATACTAAAATAATGGTAATAGTGTTATAATAGTATGACTGTTAAGTCGAACAAAGCATAATATTAGTGCAACTAGAGTGCTCTGTCAATTTTTGGAACCAAATCATCCAATTCTAAAATTGACTCCTTGCTCCTATAAATAAATACTGAGCGGTAAACACCTGCATGTGTGTGCAATTGTGTTTTTTAAAATTAAAATGAATTAGAAAAATAAATAATGAAATAATTTAATTTTAAAATTTTGAATAGTTATAATTTTTAAATTAAGATACAAAAAAATATTTTAATAGATAAAACCAAATGCAGTTGTTTTGGTACTAAGAAAGTATAGATATAGATTACTAACACACCTTGAACAATGGTTCTTCTGTGATGACCAAATGCATGGGTTCTGCTTTTTCTTTTCTTTTTCTCTTTTTTTGCGTTTTTTTTTTAATAAATGATTCTGGTAACCCCTGTCAATTTCAAAACTATATAGTTGAAAGCGATCATCAATGTAGTTTAATTTGAACATTGTAACTACTCGAATTCCCAGTTGCTTATGCCATGGTGGTTCACCTATATCTTGAAAATGATTGGGCATCCATTTAAATTTCAAACGCCGTTAGTTTGGTTGAGTGCCAAATTCAAAATTATTTTTCACAAATAAACTGCAAATATTCTTTTTTGATATAGCAATAAATATTATAACTTTTTTTTTAAATACGGAGCGGAATTGAGATTATCCACGATGGCGCTGCTTTGCTTCAACTTGTATTTGAGCTAATGAATTGTATCGACGTACGAGTTTGAAGACACTATTAAACGTAATTTGACTGTAGTGACAATATTTGTGTGTAACACTAATAGTGCTACAATCATGATATGTAATAGAAATAAGAGAAGGAAAAAAGATGATGAATATATGTCTTAGATGTGCGATGTGTGTGAGATTTAGTGTGCGATTCAAGGTGCGAATATTGGTGCTCTACTAGGGTTTTTTTCCTTTCTGTTTTGGAGTATGGCGAGGCCAATAGAGAAGGATACAAGTCAGAATAGGACTTTATCTCCTAGTGAGAAACGAAATCAGGCGTTGGACATCCCGAATCGAATAGCAATGGGATCGAAGGAAATTGAAGACCTTTCAAGGGTTTCTCCTACTCAGATTGAACAACGATTTCAGGAAGAGGGTAACCCAAGTACAATTGATCTAAGTTCCGTTGGGGCTTCATCACCTAGCAATAAACATACACTGGTTAAGCTCAGTGAAATTTTTCATGAAGCGAATAAGGTACAAAATGTTCTTTCTAGCATGGAGGAGATGGTGGAAAACAAAGTACAAAGTGTTTGGAGATGATTGAAGCCTTCTAACATTGAGATGCTCGAATCTCTTGAAGCCTACCTTCAGCGCCTGAGAGAAATCAGTCCATCTAAGGATACATCGACTCTGGGTGTTTGGTTCGTAGTAGAGGATAAGGATACAACTGAAAAAGAGGAAGAAGTCAATCAGGACAAGTTGATGCTCGAAATGCGATTTAGCAGAAGATAAAATAGATCGAGTCTATGAGATGATTGCTCACCAATAAGGAATAGGAAGTGAGGGGGAAGGTAGGAAAACTGTGGAAGGAGGGATTTCAATTGTGGAAGTTACACATAGGAAGTTTGGTTGGATCTCCAATGACAAAGGGAATCCCATTCGAGACCCTAATTTCAAGCAAGCTCCAAGTTCGATGACAGGAAGGAGTGGTGGAAGATTTCCATTCCGAGAGAGGGGCCAAGCTAGGTCTAGGGGAAAGAGCAACCAAGATCCTAGGGCTAACCAATGGGCTAGTGGTGCACAGAGAGCATGGGCTTCGGTTGCTGCAAATAGAGTTAATATTGTTAATTCTAGGCAACCCAAGAGGGGGTGAATTGGATTTTAAAACAATAATAACAATTTTAAAATATTTTTTAAAAATATTTTAATTTCATAAAATAGATATAGCAAATAATATATCAACAATGAAATTAAAGAGGCTAAGGAAAGAAATTAAAACCAGACACCGAGATTTATAGTGGTACAGCTTCTTCCAAGTCTACGTCTACTTCTGAAGACTCCTCTTGAGAATTTGTACTATATCCAAATGCTTCACAAGCACATTCAAAAGTCTTTACAGCTTCAAGAGGTTTCTACAAATAATCCCCTATTTTTCTAGACACTCTTAAGCTCTTCTTTAAAAAACTCTCACAATCTCTTAAAGGATCACAAGGGTAACTCACCCTCTTTTACAATAAATATGATTGAGTAATAACTCACAAACACTCACTTACAATGATTTGATAATAAATGTACAAGGAAGTAAGACTGTTTGGGTTGGAGGAGTTAATGAGCAGTAAATGCTTTGAAAACTAATTCCTTATATAGCCCGCTGAAGTAAATGACCGTTGGTGGGTTGGTGGAGGCAATAAATTCTCTGAAAATGTTACCTTTATAACCAGCGCGTATTTTGAAATTCGTCGTAGGTGTCGACACAAATTCCTTTGGTGTCGACATAAAATGGTTTTGACCTTAGTTCTTGGGCAATCGTGTCAACTCAGTGCTTTGTTGGTGTCGACTTTATTTCTGCATTTTTCTCACTCACGCAGTGGTGTCGACTCATAGAGCTTTTGGTGTCTACCCTTTCATTTCTTTAGTTTTCCAGCTGGGACCTTGGTGTCAACTCATAACAGAGTTGGTGTTAACTCAAAGCTTCATGGTCTGCTCAAGGTGTCGATTTATGTCTTCGTTGGTGTCGATTCTGATGAAAGATTTTAATTACTGGAAATTCGGTGTCAACATATCTTTACTTTGGTGTCGACTCTTTTAATCAGACTTAGCTACTCGAATAACAATGTTAACCCTTCTTCAATTTGGTGTCAACTCAGGAAGTCTGTGAGAGCTGGTTCTTTTTAATTTTGTAATGTATATTCTTAGTGTGTTGTATATCATTTTGGTTGTTGTAGAAAGGCATGATTCAATATATTTTATGTGTGTGATAGCTTGGATATGCATATGGGTTTCAATCCCGATCCTGCTAGGGTATTGTAGTAGAAAGTTTGAAACTTTCTAGGCAGAACAACTCGATCGGTCTTTAGACCGCTCGAACGGCCTATCTGGCATGGGTTATATAAGTGCAGCTTGTGGCATGGGATTTTGTTCCAAAACTTCTCCCACAAGCTTCACTTTTCCCCACTTGATAGAAAGACCAAAACATTTACCTTCTCTCTAAGTTTTTGCTTGCTTTGAAGTTGGATCTTGGCATTACGAGGGTGGATTGATGTTCTCCTCACCAAGGACTTCATGTTCATCCGGATGAAATCTTGTTTTGGTGACTTTGATTTCTCGCTGGTGGTTAAAACTTTGAGTTTTTAACTCCTTACGATAGGATTCTAGACTTCGTGGATCAAAAGCATGTATGTGATTATATGCATTTCTACTGCTTTAAAATACTATGGATGATGGGTTTTTGTGTTTAAACCTTATTTGGTTGGACTAAAGCATGTTTTTGCTATCCTAAGGTTTACTACAAAGTTGGTGGATGTGTGTGTACATAATTTTTAAAAGAAGGGTTTTGAAAATCGGAGGAAGTATGAAGGTGTTGCGAAAAACATAGTTTTTTGGATGTTAGGAGTTAACCCTTGGAGTTGAGCCTTAGTTTAAACGATGTGGTCGAGATGGTAGAAACATTTAGAAAATGTTGGTTGATTTTTTCATAAATATATGGATAATGTTGCTGTGTGCCTCAAACGTTTTGTATATATATATATTTGTGTGCATACAAACGTTTCAATGGATTGAGCTGTGTGCCTTTTTAATGATTCAATAAATGTACCATAACAAAGTGTGGATACATGGGCCTCAATTTCTCCTAAATGAATGTCCAGAAACTTGCGCAAGATAGGTGCTTCACTCCTTCGGGTTAATCCCCATAAATGAAGTGTTTGCCCTATTGGGAGGCGTTTGTTATTGTAGCAATGTATAGAACTTGTTATTACCTAGCGGGTCGTTGGCTGCCCCAGACCTAAATTAATGGGTGAGAATCTATAATTGTTACCTTTGTCCCCGGTGTTATAAGATCGGTACATAGAAATCATTTATGGTTGTGAAAACCAGGTTGAAAAATAACGTGTTGTTTATGTTTATTCAACTATTAGACGTTATTGGATTATATGAAAACCTTGGATTTCGAGGATGAAAAATCATTTTGAGACTTGTGTTGTCAAATTGTTTATATAATCCATGATCGCATGTTATGCATTTAATTCATGATTGTCTGTTTCTATTGGATTTCGACTCACGTTGTTGGAATCAAAATCTTTCAGGTGAACACGATCATGTAACTTGATTTTGAGGAGCCCATGAAAGTGGAGGAAGATAAAACCATAGTTTTTGTTATTCGGTTGTTTATACTAGTTTTTTATGTTAAATCATGTAAACATGTAATATGTATTAGACTTGAGAGCATCTGTAATATGTTTTGCATTGCCTCGGGGCCATGATACAAATGTATCTATGTTGCATGATAATGAAAGGAACCTTAGGAAGGGTTGTTATAATTTCATGTTATATGAAATGGCTTTTGTTTAGTTGGTTTCAACATTTTAACAAATGATTTTCATTTCATTTTATGTTTAACGTCATCCTTATGCCTCGAGGAGGGTTTAAACCTTGTTTTAGTTGGCTTATTATGCCTTGGGAGTTTTCAAAAAGGTTGGGAAGAAGGGTTAAGTGTTGGACGAGAAAATTGGGTTTGAAAAGTTGGTCCAGAGCCAGACCGCTTGATGAACCGCTCAAGCAGTCTATCGAGTGGTCAAAATGATCTCTCGATTTTTTTATAGTAGTGGAAAAACAATGTGCAGGCGAAGACCGATTAAGCGATCTGGGCAGATTTTGAAATTTTTGGTTGTTTGGTTTTAAAAACTTGGCTCTTGGGGACCGTAACTATATTCTTTTAAGTGTTTCTTTCTCTTAAATTAAACTCTTGGGATCGCGTTTTCAAAGGTTTTAATTTCGCTTTTAACTTATATTCACAACCCGTTCGGGCTCGGGTTTTTTCGATAGATCTTGTTATCACAAAATGGATTTTCTTAGGTGGTTCACGTGACCCGTTTTTTGGGCATGACAAAGTCTAACTTGGTTACTGGAATTTCAGTGTTGACACTTCTTCAATTTGGTGTCAACCCAAACTCCTTGTTTTTGAAGAGTGCCTTTGTGTCGACTCAGTGATTAGTGGTGTCGACACTTTTGGAGTCATTATCTGGGGGATGACTTGAAGTTTTGGTGTCGACTCATTGCACTTTGGTGTTGGCACTTTGAGTTTCTCGGAGGGTATCTAGGTGTCGACTCATGTAATTTTGGTGTCGACCCTTAGAACCCGAAGACTAGAACCCGGAGGATCACTTGGTGTCGACTCAAGTGCATGTAAGTGTTGACACAAGCAGAATCCCATGACACCCCGTTCCCTAGGTATGTCCAGACATATGTAACTATAAATAAAAGACTTATTCTAGCCAAACATTCATAGATACATAAAATAGTTACTACATCATTAACGGTTCAGAATTTGTTCAAAGTACTTAATAATTACAGTCATCCAGAAAATTTCAACAAAAGTTACAATATGTGTGACGCCCCGTCCTCCGGGTACGTCGGAACATACATAAGTATATATAAGGAGAGAATATTCTAGCTATTTATTCATATTTAAATATCATAAATAGTACATCATTAAGAGTTTGAAACTGATTAAAAGTACATAACGATTACAGTTTCTCCAACAGATTCAACAAAAATTTATAATACGCTCGTGAAAACCGAACAAAAAGAATAAAAGGTAAAAACTCAATTCTTTAGCTAGCATTGTCAGGGTCCACTGGCTCCTGCCACTCACTCTGTTATTCAATTCCATCTTCTTCTTCGGGGGCGACTTTCTCAAAGAACTCATCACACTCACCTGTGGCACGAATGCCATGAGCTAAAATTCAGAAGCAAATTCCCTAAACCGTCTAACAAACTTACAAAAAAATATCCTACAATACATATCGTATAATATCCAATACAATTTAAGACCAAAGAGATAGATAATTTAACTTTTTCAACAGGGTAAGCATATATATAAGAACAATTGTGCGAGTGCGTGATACAGATGAATGCAATGCAGATGCCCAACCCAGCTTGTATCCAGAAATAAAAATAGGAGCTCCACTTTAGGACTTATTTCTACTACTTATATGGACTTAATATAATTATTGCCACCTCAGGGACTTAATGTCAATGCCGTGATGGGACTTTATGTTATTGCCACCTCAGGGACTTATTATCAATGTCGTGATGGGACTTTCTATTGACTTTATATTATTGTCGCCTCAGGGACTTATTATCAATGCCGTGATGGGACGCCTTAGGGACTTATTGTCAATGCCATGATGGGACTTTATATTATTGCCGCATCAGGGACTTATTGTCATTGCCGTGATGGAACTTTATATTATTACAAACTCAGGGACTTGTTGTCAATGTCGTGAAGGGACTTTATAGGGTTACCCACATTAAAAACTAGGATGCTTGCTTAGTATCAACCCAAGATCTAAATTAAAGCTAGTGGCGAACCCATGGTGCCTAAACCTCCTTTTTATAATAAAAACTTCCAATTTCATTTCCAAATGTGGCAACTAGGGACGCCCTAGACCCATAACCACTGAACAATGATTCCCAACCCAATTTGAAAGGTACGAAGGACTTTGATAACCCAAGATGCAATGTAAGAATGTCCATGAATGTGAAATATGCATCTTGTGTACAACTACTCATTGCATGGTGTATAAACATGACATAGCACATGGTACAACTTGCTAAAACATTAAGTACAAGCATGTGAAGCATAACCACAATTTAAGCAATATAGACTCGAACCATTGGAATGAGTTCATCTCATAAAATGTATCATTTCATACACTAATTACTCACAAAGTTCATATAGGGTTCACACACTCAAGTCTCATAAGTAACACACCATTCAAACAGTTAGCCACTTTTAGGTACAAGTTTAATTGCTAGTTTTAAAGTTGTAATAGCGTTTTGAAGTACTTACACATAGATTTCACTTCTGATATTTTAATACCAATTAGATAAAAATATTTTTTACAACTTTCATATTTGTCACTAATGCTAGATTCTAAGGCACGGAGGTCTTTTATTTTATTTAAGTGAAAACGGCTCAGCAATTTATAGAGAAATACATAGGAATTGAGCTTCTGTTAGCCACTGTTTTGGGGTATCAATTCAAGGGCTATAGCTCTGATATTTAGTGGGGTTTTATTCTAAGGTGTTCCCTACAAGTTTAATGTTTTGAGTTAGGGCAAGTTATTTGGAAAAAGTTTGAGATTTTGGCCAATTTATAAAATGGGTTCAGTCAGCCTAAAAAGGGTTTGCAAAGTGTGTTTTTAACAGAAAATGCTCAAAACCCTTGGGACATCATCCGATGGTATTTTGGGCTGATGTTTGCTCCGTAATTCATTTAATATGTTAGCTACATTTTTCATGTTTACCACTTTTGAATTTGGCTTCTAAAACGTTATGTTTTGGGTCTCATAAAAATGTGTGACATAGAGGTTTGTTAGTCACTAAACCTTAATAGTGACTTTGAAAAGGATTTTGACCTATCAAGACTTCATATTTTTGGCTTGTTTTTGGTGGCCAGAAAGTTAAATATGTCGTCTACAAGTTTTGTGTTTTGACCTAAGCTCGGTTCTCACTCTAACTTAAGGTTGTTAGGTCTGCAATTCAGAATGGTCAAGATCTGACACTCTTTAGCATAAATGAGATATCTGGAGTTCTACCCAGCGAAATCACTTCAAACAAATTTTGTATGAATGATAACTCAAAAATCTAGATTTGACCACAAAAATCAGTTTAATATCATTTTTCTACATTTAGTTATGTTGTTTTAAATTCGGTGGCAGAAAGTGAGTAAGTCCAGAAAATCAGGCTACTTAGGGTTTTGCTTGCTTAGCTTATGTTATGTACATTTTTGACATGTTTTCTTTGCATGCATGTTGTAAACTCACATAAACCAAAAGTCCAAAACATGTTTAGGCTATAAAACTCAAAGATACACACATGCAAATACATACAAAGCTTACTCATAATAAGCAGTCCCTAAATCACTCCTACGACGCCTTTTTGACTCATTCTTTGTTTTATTTTGTTAAGGTTTGTTATAGAGATGGATTGAGGGGTAACTTAGGGGAGAATATCAGAGGGTTTGAAGGAGTTTCTTACATGTTTTGAAGACCTAATGGTGGAAGAATAGTGGGACTTGGCTTTGTTACACTCTCCTTGGTCCCCCCTAGCTTTTTTTTTCATTTTTCCTTCCTTCTTCTCTTCTTCTTCTCTTAGAAACACTTAGAAAATTTATGGTTTCTCTCCCACACAGTAGAGCACGAAATATGGAGGAGAATAGGGTGGTCTTGGTGTATTTTTATAGCAAAAAGTGTAATAGAGACAATTATTATGTATAAACTTTAAATTAAATTTTCTTAATTTCTATTGGATGCATGGGAGGTGGGTTCTTTTTGAGAACTGATTTTTTAGATTTTTGCAGAGGGAAAGTCTGCTAGGGATGTTTGGGGCAGACCAAAATCTGGTATTGCATTAATTTAGGGCTTAAGTTGCATTTTAATACCATTTTCTGTGAGAAAATGCCTAAAATATTAATTTTATGTATCTTTTTGGTATCTTAACTTACTAAATCATATTATTTTAGTGTGTTTATGATTAATCTAGTATTCCCATAAATTTACATAATCTTTATAGCAATTGATTAAATTGGTATAAGCTTTTAAGTCAAATTAAGCTAGTTTGACAAGAATTGACTTTTTGACTTATTTATTGTGTAGGAATTTTAAATAATAATTTATTTTCTTTTTTTAACCTATAATATTATATTAGTATGTATATTACTTGTATAAAAAGTCTTGGGTCATAATAATGCTTAATATATACAATTTTTTCTCTTTTTTGAGCTTAAAAAGGCAAAAAAGTCACTTTTTGGGCACAAACTCCTATGTGGCCGGCCACTAAGGGAATTTTTGTTATTTTTTGATGTCATTTTATCTTTTATTACTTAATTGTATTTAAATATCTAATTTAGGATGTCTATGGGTTAAATTTTAAAATTTTAAGACTTTTTGCCGTACTAGGGACAAAATGGTCATTTTACCCTAATTATGAGAATTTTTTTTTTTAATCTAATATTTCACGCTATTTACTTAATTTAGGATGTTAGGAGTCTTCTCTGAGTATTAAGATCTTATCTCTGAGCATTTGAGCTCTTTAGGATTTTCAGATCGAATTAGGGTTTTTGGGTCGAGTTAGGGTTACCATCCTTCTAGCGACCTAAGATCTTGTCAACTAATTGTCCCTAATGTTAGGATTTGGGTTGGATCGCTACATTGGTCATTATAAATCGGGTTGTTACAACTAGGGTCTGTACTGGGGTGTTACAATATGCCATGAAAAACTGAACAAAAAATCCAAAAATAGACATCCTACGTCTTCAAGCTGCGTCATTAGGATTAACCAGCTCTTGCCAGTCTCATCCTTCTTCATTGTCTTCTTCCTCAGTGAACACGCCTTCCTCAAAAAGTCCTTCTTTACCTGCCTGTGGCACGAATGCCATGTGCCGGAGCCTAGAAGCAAATTTTCTAAACCATCTAACAAACTCACGACAACATATTCTACAATACATATCGCATAATACCCAATACAAAGTTAAGGGGGCAAAGATATAGGCAAATTATCATTTTCAACAGGATGAGCACATATAAGAACAATAGTGTGAATGCGTAATGCAGATGAATGCAATACAAATGCCCGCCCCAAGTACTTCCAAAACAGTATCATGAATTCCACGTCGGGAATTACGAAGTAGACTTGATGGCATTGCTCACTTAACCTATCCTAGCCTCGCTGCGAAAGGTAAACACTCGCCTTGGCTACATACCTCAACCGTTTTACTCAATGGCAACGGCGTGGGGGCGGGCCATCCAGTTATCAGCCACCCTTATACGGGCCAACGGTCCCACATTAAGTACTAGGATACTCGTTAAGCGTCAACCCAAAGTAAATAAAGCTAGTGACGAACCCTTGGAGCCTAAATCTCCCTTTTATAATTAAAATCTCCAATTCAATATCAAATATGGCAACTAGGGACGCCCTATATCCATAACTACTGAATAATTGATTTTCATGTCACCCAACCCAATTGAAGGATACGAAAGGGACTCCGATAACCCAACATGAAATGGAGGAATGCCCATGACATGCAATATGCCTCTCATGTACAATTAATCATTACATGGTATATAAACATGACATGACACATAGTACAACTTGCTAAAGTATCAAGTACAAACATGCGAAACATAATCATAACTTAGGCGACATAAAATCGAACTATTGGCATGAGTTCACTTTGTAAAAATTATCATTTTCATACACTAATTACTTAAAAAGTTCATATGAGATTCACAAACTCAAGTTCCATAAGTAACACGTTATTCGAACACTTAGCCAATTTTAAGTAAAAGTTTAATTGCTAATTTTAAAATTGCGATAGTGTTTTTAAGCTCATAAACATTTATTCAATTTATGTATTTTGAACACCAATTAGATAAAAATATTTTATACAACTTTCATGTTTATCACTAAGGCTAGATCCTAGGGCAAAAAGGTCATTTGATTTAATTTAGAGAAAACCATTAAGCACCTTACAGAGAAAAGTGCAAAATTTAGCCCTCTATTGGTCACGATTTTGGGGCATCAATTTAAGGGATATGGCTCTGATATTTTGTGGGGTTTTAGTTTAAGATGTACCCTACAAGTTTTATGTTTTGTTCTAGGGCAAGTAGTTTGGAAAAAAATTTGAGATTTTAGCCAATTTATAAAAAGGGTACAGTCAACCTAAAAAAGATCTTCATAGTATATTTTTAGCAGAGAATGCTCAAAGCCTTTGGGGTATCATCCGAGGGTATTTTGAGCTGGTTTTTGGTTAGTATTTATTTTAATATGTTAGCTACAATTGTCATGTTTACCATTTTTGGATTTGGCTTTTGAAAAGTTAGATTTTGGGTCTCACAAAAATGTGTGATAGAGAGGTCTGTCAGTCACTGAACTTTAACAGTAACTTTGGGAAGTATTTTGACCCATAAAAACGTCATATATTTGGCTCATTTTTGCTGGACAAAAAGATAAATATGTTCTCTACAAGTTTTAGGTTTTGACCGAAGCTCAGCGCTCACTCTAAATCAGGGTTTTTAGGTTTGCAACTCAAAGTGGTAAAGATCTGATACTCTTTAGCAAAAATGACATATCTGGAGTTCTACCCAACGAAATCACTTCAAACCAATTTTGTATAAAAGAGAACTAAAAAATATAGGTCTAGACACAAAAATACTTTTAGATCATTTTTCTATAATTAGTTATGATATTTTAAAATTGGTGGCAAAAAGTTAGTAAGTCCAGAAAATCAGGCTACTTAGGGTTTTGGTTGCTTAGCTTATATTGTATGCATTTTTGATGTGTTTTCTTTGCATGCATGTCTTAAACTCATATAAACCAAAATACCAGATTACACACAAGCCATAAAACTCTAAAACATACACATGTAAACACATATAAAGCACAATCTTACCCTAGTAATCAACTATTTGCATCTACAATGCCTTTTTTTGAGTTATTCTTCATTTCTTTTTCTTAGGGTTTGTTATAGAGATGGATTGAGTATCTTAAGGGAGAATATCAGAAGGTTTAAGAGATTTTCTTACCTCATTTGATACTACAAAGATTGAAGAAGGATGGGTCTTGGCTTTAGTGCTTCCCTCTTAATTCCTCATAGCTCCTTCTTCCTTCTTCTCTCATTCTTCTCTCCTTTCTTGTGAACACTTAGAAAATTTTGGGAACTCTCTCTAACACTCACTCAGCCGAATGTACATGAAGGGAAGGCTGTTTGGCATGTTGGTTTTTATAGAAAATGATAAAAGATACTTAATTATTACATAATTTAAAATTTTGAATTTTCTTTGATCCTCGTTGGTTGCATGGGTTGTGAGATTTTTTTGAGGCATTGAGAGATCAGATTTGGCAGCAAGGGAGTTGGCTAAGACAGGTTTGGGCAGATTAAAACTGAATTTGCATTTAATTAGGGTTTTAAATTGCATTTTGGTTCATTTTTATGAAGAAAAATGTATAAAATATTAATTTTATGTACCTTTTTGGTATCTAAACCTACTAAAATCTATTATATTAATGTATATATAGTTAATTTTGTCTTCCAATAATTTATCATAATTTTGATAGTAATTAATTAAATAAGTGTAGATTTTTAAGCTAAATTAAGTTAGTTTGACTAGAATTGTCTTTTTAATTTATTTATTGTGTAGAGATTTTAAATAATTATTTATTTTTTATCTATATTATTATATTATTATATGTATTACTTGTATAAAAAATATTGGGTCAAAATAATACTTAATTTATACATTTATTTCTCATTTCTAAGCTTAAAAAGGCAAAAAATAACTTTTTGGGCTCATTCTCCTAGGTGACCGGCCATGAAAGGGTAATTTGGTTATTTTTGTTGTTATTTTGTATTTTTATTAATAAATTGTAAATAAATATCTGATTTTGGATGTCTATGTGTCAAATTTTAAATTTTTAGGACTTTTTGCTGTACTAGAGGCAAAATGGTCATTTCACCTTAATTATGAAAATTTTTTATTTTTAATTTTTTATTTTATATTATTTATTTAATTTAAGCTGTTTCGAGACCTTTCTAAGTGTTAGGGTTTTGTCTTTGAGTATTTGGTCTCTTTTAGGGTTTTCGGGTCTTCGGGTCAAATTTAGGGTTTTGAGCTAGATCGCTCCACGGATAGTTATAGTCCGGGCTGTTACAACTAGGGTCCAGACCGGGGTGTTACAAATCCTGTCAGGGTACTGGGGTGTCGACTCATTTGCATTGGTGTCGACTTGTCATGCTCATCGGGCCTTGACTTGGTGTCGACACAAGTTGGAACTGGTGTCAACCCAACTTAGATCCTGGTCCAATATTAGAGGTATCGACCCAAACCTATTTGATGTTGACACACCTAAGTTACTAAAACGTTTCAAGTAAAGCTATTAAGGTGTCAACCCTATACTTCAATAGTGTCGACACATTTGAGTATGTCAAGAATGCTTTGCCTTAAGGTGTCGATCCAAAAGCCAATTGGTGTTGATACAAAACGTTTTGTTCAAGAACAATAAATGTCAAACCCATTTGGCGCAATGTGTCAACACAAATGGCACAAGATATCGACTCATTTGTCATATAGTGTCGACACTACCTTTTTGAAAACAAATAAATATAATTTTTTAAATAATTTAATTTAAAACATAAATTAATAAAATTATCAAAATCTATTTTAAATGCCCTTGAACTAACAAATCTGATGGAGGTGGACGGTAGCTTAGAAGAAGGGCTGTTTAGGCTTTAGAGAATGCACATAAGATGTTTGATAATATGCTAAAACCAAAATCTTTAGTTTCTTTGCTTACCAATCGAAGTTCTGGTATAACCTTAGACTATGTGGAAGCCAATGATCAAGACCAACTGGATGTTATAGAAATTAAAAGTGGTTTGGTTGATGAGAAATCGTGGGAGGATTACTTAGTGGGTTACTTCCTCCACTCCACTCTAGCATTTGGATTAGTAAGGGCAACGACGAGAACTCTATGGGACCAATAAGGCCTGGTGGATGTTTTTGGTAATGACAAGGGTTTCTTTATCTTTAAGTTTAGGAGTGTGGAAGTTATGGAGAATATCATGGAGCCGAGACCTTGGCACTTTTCAAGTAAGTTACTTATTCTACAAAGATGAAAGAAAAGGTTCAAGTTCACCAACAATTCAATTTCCAAAATTCTAGTTTGGGTGAAATTGCATGATCTCCCTCTTGAGTTTTGGAATTCCCAATGCTTGAGATGAATTGCTAGTGTATTGGGTGTCCTACTATATTTGGACAAAGCAACAGATACAAAGTAGAGAATCTCTTATGCAAGAGTGTGTGTCAGGGTTGATGCGGCAAAGCTTTTGAAACATTCTGTTTTAGTGAAATGTGAAGGAGATACTCTTGTGATGGGCACAAAATATCAGGGTCTTCCTGTAGTATGTACCCATTGTAAAGCGTTTGGATATGAAATTAACAAGTGTAAATTTCATAAATCAGTGGGCGTGATAAAGGAATGGGCACTGGTAAGTAAAGGAAATGAGGTTGAATAAGATGCTCAGGCTTCGGACAAAGTGGAGGATATTCCTTCATCTTCCAATCTTATCCCATGTGAAGCCTTATCGGGGATGGACACAGGGGTTGTAGCTACTGGTGTGGCGAACCATCCTACCTTACATTCGAAATAACCATTGAAACAAGCAGACAAAGAAAATGGGTTAAAGCCTCGACAGGTCGTTCTCCACTAACAAGAAGCCAATTTGCCATGGTTGTGGAGCAGATCATAGTGGAGGGCCAAGGCACATAAATTGTGCCACTTACACCAACGGATGAATCAGAGCAAGATCAATCATCTTTCACACCTAAGGAGCCTGAAGTAGACACTCCAATTTGACCCCGCCTAATCTTAGGCAAATTCGATGATAAAAACAGATGGATTAGTGCCTCCGTACTATTCTCAAAAAGTGATCTAAGCTCGGTATTTAAACCCGAAACCTTCAAACCAATAAAATTTTGACGAACCATCGAAACTTGCTGTCCAAGTAAGGCGACTGCCAACTTTCTTCATGGCGCCCGCCATAGAACTTTGTAGAAACTCTAGCCAAAAGTGGCGACCGCCACCTTCCACCATGGCGACCGCTAACTCCCATTGTGGCGACCGCCATAGAACCTTGTGGAACCTTTCAAAAACATGGCGACTGCCAACTTGCATTGTGGCGACCGCCAACTCTAAATGGCCTGATGTGTCCCAAAACGTGGCAACACCTCATTGGTTGAAGAATTCTATAAATACCGTACCCCATCGTACATTTTCAGTATGAATTCTAAGTGAGAGAGACTCTGCAGATATACCGAACGATCCCGAGTCCCGACACCGAAACCCTGCAGAACCTCCGACCGACATTAAAGTCTTGCTTGGATCACCGCCCGAGAATTGGCCCATTGGAGCACATTCCCGACTTGAGGACCCCGCAATTCAGGTATCTTGTTTGGGCCCCCGGTCCTTCTAGCCCTATTCACTCTCTTTTGGGGTGATCGGATTACATTTAATTTCCGATCAAGTGCTCCTTCTTGTTTACATAGTTAATTTCAGATCGGGTTACATTTTGTCTTTAGTATAATCCTTTAATCCGTTGCTTAATTAGCACATCCACACCAAGCACATTGTCGTTTTCTTTAATATATGCATCAAATTAGTGCTAATATAATTAAACGATACGACAAAACAATGTCAATATTGTTGTAATTCAAAGTACATACATTAAAATGGTTATAATCGTCAATAATATATCCATTTAAATCTAACATTTCATTTCTTCTCTTTTCCTTTTCTTTTATGCTAATTTAATGTCCTAGCGTTTCTTTTCTTTTCATTTTCTTTTAGTTAGTCTAATTTTATTTCACTAGCATTCTATTTCATTTTATTTTCTTTTCCTGTAAATATTAGTTTAATGCTCCATTTTTTTTTAACTTAGTATATTTGTTATAGCTTTCATTTTTCATATTAATGTAGTTTTTTTTTCTAGTATTTTATTTTCTTTGCTTCCTTATAAATGTTTCATTGAGTACCTCTTTTTCTTTTAATATTAGTTAATATTTAATGCTAACACGCCTTTTCTTTTCTTTTTATGGTAGTGTAACTTTATTTTTCTTTTAATATTCTATCCTATTTTCTTTTCTTTCCTTTCACTGTTAACTTAAATTAATTTCTTCTAACATTTCTTTTCTTTTTCTTTTCTCTCAATATTAATATAATTTCTCTTTTAGCACTTATTCTATCTTTCTTTTTATTTTATTTCATTAAATCTAAAAATCATAAAAAGTCCTTTAGGCTAATTTTCTTTTCCTTTTTAAATGTAATTCTCTTTTCTTTATTTTCTTTTCTTTTTGTTTTCTTCCATTTCTTTAAAGAAAATGTAAAATGTAAGTAATTAGGGTTTCTTCTCTTTCAATAGTTTAATAATATTTTTTACCATTTTTATGTTTTTCTTTATAAACTTTTTCTTTATTTTTCTTTAAACTTTCGAAATTTTCTTTATTATAAAATTCTCATCTCGTTTTCTTTGATAGTAAGCCTTCTTTTAGTATAAAATTTTCATGCATCTTTTTTTTACATTTAGTTTTTTTTTGTCTTTAATGTTGATTTAGTTTATTTTTTATTATGCACGTTTTGGCTATTCTCTTTAAATGCATGTTTAAACTTGTTTAGCTCGTTTTTGTAGCAAATTCATGTTTAGGTAGTTTTGGTAACTTCTAACATGCTTTATTATTTTATGCATATCATGATAGTTTAGGTCATTTTTGTAAATATTGCATATGAGAGTATTCCATGTATCATTTTAGTTAAAAATTGCATAGTGCTTAGGATTTTATCCCTTTATTTGTTCTAATTTGGAGTGCTATGTAAATATCTTATGTATTTTTCATATTTGATTTTGGATGTTCTTTCTTTGCCTCTATTTTCTTTCTTTGCATGCATTCAAGATCAGTAAGCCATTTTTTTTTGTTTTTCTCAAAAACTAAGTGGCGACTCCATTTTCAACAAAAGGGGTTTTCAAAATTTAGTTTTCAAGGTGTTAAAAGATTTTTCTAAACATTCTTTGAATTTCTTATTTTTAAACATTCTTTTTTTTTTCAAAACCCATAAATCCCCAACACCACAGTCTTTTCTGGCGACTCTGCTGGGGAATAGTTTATAAAATCAAATAAGAGGGCTAGACTTGAAAACATCATTGATTTTTAATAAAATTTCTCATTTACATTTTCGCATGCATGTGCATTGTTCTTTAACCCCCTTGCCTGGTCAACCCGATGCCCTGAACGTTCATCCATTTCGGAGATTGTTGGGAAGACGGGCAACCCTTGCTGATTGTACGCTATCATAGGTGCAGTAAAAGATGTCGGGCATACTGTTTGACCATGTCCTGCACCACTCCATGCATGATAGGTATATACCCGGCTCTATTCAGAAGGTACCTTGTCCAAATTGACCAAAATTGGCCTTTTGCATATAGTGAACTTAGAATCCCCTAATTAGGTGTTTCTAACCCTAATAGGATTATGTATTTTTCTTTATTGTATATTTTGATTGTATATTGTTAGGATTGTTTGTACGGATTAGACTAGTTTTTTTCTCGGGTTCGGCTCGAATTTTCTGTTGTCCTTTGAATAGATTAGTTTTTTACCTTCGGGTTCTTACTCGAATTTTGTCCTTCACCCAGATCAGTTTCTCACGCCGTAGTTTTCTTCCCAGGGTCATGCCTGTGTTTCGTTTTAACACCTCTAGGATAGTCTCTCTCTTCTCCGGGTTCTTCTTGGATTGTCAGTTCTTCCATGTTGATGTATTAGGCTTCTTCCCAGAGTCATGCCTGTGTTTCGTTTTGGGCCTTTAAGATTATTTCTCCCCCTTTCGGGTTCTTCTCAGGTTGCTAATTCTATATCCCATTTTTAGTCTAGGCTTGCTTTCTTCAAACCCCTTTCTTTCGACCTATGTGAGAAAGTTTTGTTTTTCTACCGTTATGCTTTAGACTCATAGGTCGAACCAGCCTCTTGAGGGTAAGAATAGTCTTTTTGTCATAATGTCATCCGCTTAGATAAAACCTTTCCTCTAGAACTTGGTTGATCTATCCCCTTTGGTTCTCATCCAAGGTTTTTAGATGTTCAGTTGTTATGTTGGTGGTATGAGCCTGACAGGGGCATTATTTTAGTTTCAGCTATTTTGGGTATCTGGTATATTTGCTGTTTGTTGTCTGAATTTTTTCAAAAAATGTCTGAGACTGGTTATTCTATTTGTGGGATCAGGTTTTTTGTGGGTTACCATTTATCCAAAAAAAGTACAGTCGACATGAGTTTGGGTAAATCAGAATCAGGCAGACTTCGCAGAGTTTTCGAATCAATAGACATGGAAAAGAATGAAGTTAATATGACAGCCCTATTGAGGGCTATTACTGAGATACAGCGGGCTGTGGAGCAGCAGACCTAAGCTCAAACTCAATGTCAGGCACAGATACAAGCAATTCGGGCCCGTATGCTCGGTGTGAATGGGCAGCCAGACAATACAAATGAGAACGGTGAAGATTTTTGGGATGACAACTAGGGACCAGAGATACCGCAAGTTGCTGTGCCACCTTGGGTTCCCCGCCCGATTGTGGTAGAAGATGAAAATACCGCTCAGTCTAGGGAATCCGCAATAGCGAAAAAGATTAACTGGATGGAAAAGGTGTTGAGGAAAGATAAAGGAGTAGAATAATATATGCTGGATGTAGGTGGTTTGTGCTTATTCCCAGATGCAAAACTGCCCGAGAAGTTCAAGATGCCAGAAATAAAAAATTTTGACGGCACTGGGGATCCCCGTATCCACCTAAGAATGTGTGTTGGCACCCTCTCCCCCATGGGGATCGATGATCAGCTTAAGGCCCAATTGTTCCGTTGATCACTTTTTGGGGCTGCGCAAAGATGGTTTCTCTCTTTAGAAGTGGCCAAAAGTAGAACATGGAAGGATATAGCCACCGCCTTCATCAGCCAGTATAGTTACAACGTCCAACTGGACATCACTACTCGAGAGCTTGAAACAACCCGGCAAGAGAATCAGAAATCTTTTGTCAACTTTCTGACCCGTTTGAGGGGTAAGGCTACAAAGATGATGAACAGGCCCACTGAAAAGGAACAGGTGAGGATTGTGGTTAAGAATTTGCAGTCTCTGTTAAAGCGCTACCTCATCACGCAACCGTTTTCCACTTTTAAGCAGTTGTTCAATGCTGGGGTACAAATTGAGAATGCTATCCAATCTGGTGATATCGAGAAAATAGAACCTCGTCAGAAACCACCAAGAAGGACTTTCTCCGCAACCAATCAAAACCCATATGTAGCAACTAACCTTGTGTCCCACTCAGGTGAGGTGAACCTTTTGAACCCTTCTTCCTCCACCCATCAAACAAGCAACCTTCAGCAGTCGGGTAATGGCTAGCAAACACAACAACAGTCGCAAAGAATTTTTACCCCTCTCAACATCTCGTTATCCACTGCTCTAAACCGTCTGGTAGAGAAAGGACTCATCAAGGTACTAGATCCTATGGCAGTACCCGACCCGCTTCCCCTGAGATACAATGCCTCTTAATACTGTGCTTTCCATCAGGGTCACGGGCATTTAACTGATAAATGTATGAGGCTCCAACATGAGATCCAGAATCTCATTGACAACAAAGTGATCCCTCCTCCATCAGTCACCCCAAAATCGAATGTCACCACAAACCCACTGCAAAACCATGCTCGGCAGGCTGGGGTAAATTACATATCTTTGGGAGGATCGGAGGACCCAAGTCAACACATCTGTTCAGTACACCTACCACACCCTCATGTTTCAATAGTTGAGGATCAGACAACATGCTCGTTCATGGTGATTAGAGGCAGTCGAGACAGAATGAAAGAATGGAATAATAATGCCTGGGAATGGTATTGACCAATGATCCAAATCTACCAACAGGAAGAGGAGCGTAACGAGGTAGACGATTGGCCATTGGATTATCCAACTCGGCCTTATGGGTTTGGACATGTACTCGATGGAATCATCCTTCCCCAACTTTTTGAGGAGGAAGTGTACGTCGATGAAATGCAGTCCTACTGGCTAGTCAGGATTGTGTTGAAATCTGATGGGACTGAATGGACTAATTTTTGGGACGCTCAGGAGCAGCAGGTGAACTTTATCGAAGAGGACATCTGGGAGGAGGTTGAAAATACATGGGCTATCGAAGATGACGAGGAAAGAAGGAAAAGGGTAGCCGTTAGTGACCTCATTGATTTGTGGGCATTCGAAGGCCCTCTGCACGTAAATGAAGTAAGACAAACTAATAATGTGACGTTGGGGTTATGGGACCTCGAAGACGGCGTGGAACTCCTAACCAGAAGTGGACGGCACTGTAAGCCAACTCAGTTAGAGAGAGGACAGCCAAGTGGGAAAGGGAAAGAGACAGAGCAAGAAGAGGAGGATGATACTGTACTGAGACAGCTGAAAAAGACGCAGGCCAACATCAGTATCTAGGGCTTGTTGATGGTGTCACATAAGCATAGACAAGCTATTTTGAAGGTATTGAACAAGGCAAGTGTTCCGATAGATGCAACCCCCGAGCAGATTATTGGACTTATTCTACTAGTCGTCGAACCGAAAGTCATTTTCTTTTCTGATAAGGATTTGCCTGCTGAAGGAAAAAGTCACAACAAGCCGCTTCATATCACCATCAAGTGCCTAGAAAAATGGGTCCCAGTGACCCTCATTGATAATGGGTCCGCCTTAAACGTTTGTCCATTGAGAACGGCTATCTGCTTAGGGATGTGGCCAGACCAGTTCACTCCCTGCAATCAAGGGTTGCAAGCCTATGAAAACACAAGAAGAGATGTACTAGGACTAGTGTCGTTTTCCATTTCAGTAGGACCACTGAAGACGTCAGTCAAGTTTCACGTGCTAGATGTGCCGGCCTCCTTCAATCTGCTGCTGGGAAGGCCGTGGTTGCATGACCCAAATGTCCAAGAAGTACCATCTACCATTTACCAAAAACTGAAATTAATAAAGAATGGGGCAGTTTTGACCATTCATGGAGAGGACAGTATTCGCCCTCCAAAAGAAGGAGAGGGCACAACTCTGCTAGAAGTTCAACATAGTGAAGATGATATGTTGCTCAGTGGTTTTTAGTTCGATGAGGCACAAGCTGTTCAGACATTAATGAATGAAGAAGAAAGGTAAGTCAGCCCACGAGCTTTAACGATGATGAGGAAAATGTCCTTCTTTCCCGGCATGGGATTAGGGCATAAGCAGCAAGGAATCCCAAAACCCATTCAGGTCTTGCCCACTTCACACTATTTTGGTCTTAGGTATAGACCAATGGAAGAAGATATGGAAGGGCCCAGAAGGGGACGAAAGGCTAATTATTCTGAGACGCTCAATGGATACTTTGTCAAAGAAGGGGAGGAATTCCCGCATTGTGGCTTTCCAGAACCGTGGATTGACAAAGAAACCAATCAAAAGCTGTAGGGGTTGGAGATCTTTTTCAACCATCAGTTGTCTGATACCGAGGAGGAAGAGACAGTGGAAGAGAAAGAAGAAGGAGAGAAAGCCCAGGAAGAAGACTAGGCTGACAGGCTCGATGGTACTGACATGGGGTTACTGTTTAACGAGAAGATGGCTCAGCTGCGTATAACTGAATCAGACTGTTTCATGATGGGCTTCAGCGCACCGGCAGATTGTACCAAGCTCATCATTAACTCGGCCACGAAGGAAGTAAAGAATTAGTCCATCGAGTCTTTTGATGTGCAAGTCGTCTACCCTGAGTCCAAGTTTGAGTTGGAGTCTGTAGTCGAGGGCACATCTGTTAGTGTTCCTCTCCCGGCTTTTTCTATCAAGTTTGTAATTCCCTCTTCATTCAATGAAATGAACGAGATTTTCGATTACTTTGCTTTGTTTGATTCATTTCATACGCTTTCTGATGATTTTAAATCCGACGAGGATATCCCCGAAGAAGTAAAACTTTTAATAAAACGAGAAAAAAAAATGCGTGCCCAACCAATAATTAAAGAAACTCTGTCAATGAATCTGGGTAATGAAAATAACCCACATAATATTCAAATTGGTTCTTCTTTATCCTTAATCGAACAAGAGCAATTAATAATTTTATTACAAGAATTCAAAGATATGTTTGCATGGTCTTACGAGGATATGCCCAGAATTGATTTTGACATTATCCAGCACCACATCCCTTTATATCCTGATGCTAAACTAGTCAAACAAAAATTAAGATGGATCCGACCTGAATGGGCTCTGAAGATCAAAGAAGAAGTTGCCAAACAGATCAGCACTGAATTTCTAATGGTAACCGAGTATCTGAAATGGGTAGCCAATATAGTGCCAATTTTAAAGAAGGACGGTTGTATCCGAGTCTGTATAGATTTTTAGGACCTCAATAAGGCTAGCCCGAAGGACGATTTTCCACTACCTCACATCGACGTCCTAGTAGACAGTACAGCGGGGAATGCCTTGCTGTCATTCATGGATGGCTTCTCCGGGTACAACCAGATTCTAATAGATCCTGAAGACAGAGAAAAGACGACATTCACCACGCCTTGGGGCACCTATTGTTACCGTGTTATGCCGCTTGGCTTGAAAAATGCCGGGGCAACCTATCAAAGGGCTGCCACTACCTTATTGTATGACATGATACATAAGGAGGTCGAAGTGTACATGAACGATATGATAGTCAAATCCAAGGATCGAAAAGGCCACATCACAACCCTGCGAAATTTTTTTGAAAGGATCTGAAAGTACAAGATGCGACTCAACCCACAAAAGTGTGCCTTCAAAGTTACTGCTGGGAAGATGCTTGGATTTATGATCACTCAACGGGGCATTGAAGTTGAGCCTTCAAAAATTAAGGCAATCTTAGAAATGCCTCCTCCAAGGACCAAGCGAGAAGTTAGAGGCTTCCTATGTAAAATCCAATTCATTAGCCGCTTCATCGCAAAATTGACAATTACCTGTGAGCAGCTCTTCCGTCTGCTGAAGAAAGGAGTTGAATTTGAATGGGATCAGATGCCGTATGATAGTACCTACAAAATTCACCCATTCTAGCTTCTTTCGAACCTGATAGGCCATTGATTATTTTCTTGTCAGTGACTAATTCAGCAATGGGATGCATGCTGGCATAAGAATGTGAGACTGGAATTGAAAAGGTTGTCTACTACTTAAGCAATAAGATGACCGGGTCGGAAATACGATACACGCCGCTGGAAAAGACATGCTGGGCCTTGGTATGGGCTTCTCAAAAATTAAGGCACTACATGCTGTCTTTCACGGTAAACCTCATCTCTCGGATGGACCCGTTGAAGTATCTGTTCAAAAAGCCAGCACTAACAGGAAGGCTAGCTCGATGGTTGTTGTTATTATCAGAATTTGATCTTCAATATGTCACCCAAGAGTTAGTCAAGGGCAGAGCAGTGGCAAAATTTTTGGCCGACCAACTAGTTGAAGGAGGCAAAGACACAGAATTCTAGTTTCCTGATGAACATCTAATGAAAGTTGGGGATGACAAATGGACTCTATATTTTGATGGCACATCCAATCAATATGGCTATGGAATAGGAGTCCTTCTTGTCACTCCTAATGAATCACATGTTTCGCTGTCCCTAAAACTCAATTTTGAAGTCACCAACAATCAAGCTGAGTATGAAGCATGTTTAACTTGATCGGAGGCAGCCTTAGAACTAGGGGCAAGGAAGCTGGAAGTCATCAGAGACTCAGCACTGGTAGTTTCACAAGCAAGAGGAGAATGGAAGGTCAGGGACTTAACCTTAATTCTCTATCATCAAGAGTTGGAGAAGCTGATACCGTGCTTTGAATCAGTAATATTTACCCATGTGCCGAGACTGCAGAATAAGTTCGCCGATGCACTGGCCATCCTAGCATCCATGATTGACATACCACCCAGAGTGCGGATGAGACCTCTGATAATAGAGCAGAAAAGAAAGCTGGCATACGAGATAACAGCCGCCATTGAAGAAAGCACTGACGGCCTTCCATGGTACTTTGACATTTAGAACTTCGTAGAGAAAGGAGAATATCCCAGGTTTGCCAGTAAAAAGGATAAAAGGGCAATACAACAACTATCTGCGCAGTTTGTGATTTGTGGTGGTAAACTGTACAAACGAGAACATTCTGGGGTCAATAACCTGTGTGTAAACACTAAAGAGGGCCAAGAGCTGATGAAAGAGATACACGCCAGAGTCTGTGGGCCACACGTGAGTGGTAACATGCTAGCCAAGAAGATCCGAAGACAAGGATACTTTTGGATGACAATGGAGACAGACTATATACAGTTTGTGCGGAGGTGCCATAAGTGTCAGATTCACGCAAACTTTATGCACGTTCCCCCGTCTCAGCTATACAACTTGACATCACCATGGCCGTTCTCAGTATGGGGCATTGATGTGATTGGCAGAGTAACACCGAAGGCATCCAATGGCCATGAGTTTATCCTCGTGGCCATTGACTATTTCACCAAGTGGGTGGAAGCAACTTCCTACTCTGTATTGAAGGCCTCCCATGTCAGTAAGTTTATCAAGCAAAACATCATTTGTCGATACGGGGTACCGCATGAAATTATCTCGGATAATGGCTCACATTTTCAAGGAGAGGTCCTGGATCTTTTTGAAGAATATCGAATAGTGGCTCATGAGTCCTCACCATATCGACCGCAGACCAATGGGGCAGTCGAGGCAGCAAACAAGAATATCAAAAAAATTCTACAAAAGACAATCAACTCGCACAAAGATTGGCCGAAACATCTACCATTTGCACTCTAGGGATACCGAACGTCAATCCAAACTTCAACAGGAACAACACCATACTCTCTAGTGTATGGGATGGAAGTCGTACTCCCTATTGAAGTGAAAATTCTCTCACTAAGGGTAGTGGCTGAGGCCAATATCTCAGAAGAAGAATGGCAGAGGAACCAAATGGAAGAATTACTCCGGTTTGATGAAAGAAGTCTCCGAGCCCTATTCCATGTACAAGGTTACCAAAGGAGGATAGCTCAAGCGTTCAATAAGAGGGTCAAGACCCGAGATCTTAGAGAAGGAGATCTGATCCTTAAGGAAACCAGAGCTCCTATCTTCGACCCGAGGGGCAAATTTAAATCAAACATGTCTGGACCATTTCTCATCAAAACCATCATGATTGGTGGTGCAGTCATTTTCATGGATTTGGATGGCAATGTATTCTCCACTCCAGTTAACCTCGATCAGCTCAAAAAGTACTATCCCTGAGGTAAAAATAAAGATAAAATAAAAGCTCGCTGAGTTAAAAACCAAAAAGGCAACTCAGGCAAAAATTAGAGCAGCCCGCAAGGCCGAAAATCTAAAAGGGCGACCTTGGCAAAAGTTAGGGCATTACAAAAGGAGAGTGTCAATACCCGAGTAAAAATCAAGTCTGAACTACATTAAGGCTTGATTCCACCTTTTGGGATACGTAGGAAGCTTCTTTCAAGAAGTCCGACCACATTCTTTGTTTTTAGCCATCTTTGAATCTGAATAAGACCAATACGAAACTTTTGGAATTCTAATAATAAAGTCATTAAACTATGGATAAATTTAAACCATCTTAAACATCAAGTAGGAGTTTTGTCATTACTTCGATCAGAGTTACAAAGTTTTGAATAAAAAGGAAGGGCACACAAGTCCCAAACTCTACAAAACAAACAAAAAAGGGAAAGCTGTGGAATTTTCAAAACAAAGCAGAGGTTCTCAAATTCTCCTCCTTTTCGCTGCTTGTTTCCCCTCTTCTCTATCTTTCTTTTTCTTATCTTGTGTCAACCATGTCTTGTATTCAGCAAAAAGCTCAGAGCATTGCAGCTCTTGCATTTTCATATGCGAACGATAAGGCCAGGCATCCTGATATTGTGCCAGGAAAGGAGCTCGCAGTGCAAAAGACAACAGACAACCTCGAATGCTAGTAGAAATAATTTGACTTCGCCCAAATTGCCGCATGATCCTATGAGGATAGTAGAAGGTAGTCTGATGTAGGCCGACCAGCAGAACACCAAGGCGATCCATAGTGGTCAGAGTCATAGCGGGAATCCGCCAGCAAGAGCACTGCCAGGTAATGTCTGGGCCAGTCAAAGTAGAAAGATACTGTCGCCAAGACGCCTCAGTGTCACATATTTGATAACGCGGGCGGTAAAGGAAAGCAGCGGCATTGTGCCTATAAGTAGGTGGCTTCTATACAAGATTTACCTTCTCCATCAGCCAGATCTGTAGCAAGAGTTAGAACAGTAAGAGAAAGGCTTTTGCAGTATAACAGAGAACTTAATACAGAGAAAGATGTTAAGATCACCTGGAGAAGTAAAGGGCTGCCAGCAAAGGTGGTGGTTTCGCCACGATGAACAGCGTCCAAGCCCAGCAGTGTCTCGGCCAAAACCAGGGGCACGAAGTCTCTCCCCATCCACATTTGGCCAGCAATGTCAACCAGGACACAACTTACCCGCCCATCAGAAGGGACATGTAGATACTGGGCAAGGAGGCAGAAACAAAGTGCATAACGGCGCCGCAGCTAAAAGACTAGATCGCTGAGGTCACCAGTAGGATGAAACCTCTCAATAAGCCATGGAATGTCGAGACAATCACCCGAGGTCAGACGAGAAGCCTCCATCTTAGACAGACCGCAGAGTTGCATCACCTGCTGCTGAGCAGAGAGAAAGGGAGTGGGAACGATAACGGAACTCCGCGGAGTCAAGTCCAAGATGGCAGCAAACTCCTCTATAGTCAGACATAGTTCCTCGAGACCGAACCGAAAGACGTGAGACTGCGGATCTCACAGTTGTGCAGCAGCTATCAGTTAAGGTCTATTAATATTCATAGTCTTCAGTGAGAAAAAGGCATTAAGGATGAAAGGGGCAAAGTTCAAACGTTCGATATGGGAGAATCCCTCAATCCATGAATAAAGGGGATTAGCCATCTGAGTCTGAGCAACAGCAAATGGGGTCTTCAGGATAGTATTTATAGGGCAGAAAAGGGCAAAAAACCAAAAACATTCCGTAGAAGACACTTATTGTGGCGGCCGCCACATTGGAATTGGCAACCGCCAACTCCAAAAATCATAGTACAGTGACATCATTTCTTTGACCAGGCGACCGCCATGTTGAAGAAGGCGACCGCTAGGTAAATATTTTGGGAAAGTGGCGACCGCCATGTGATATTATGGCGACTGCCATGTTCAAACATGACGGGTGTGGGGCAGCTTTCAGTTTGTGTGATCTACATCAGTCGTATAATCTGAATTATCCATTCAAGACAGTTTAAGCAGCAGATGAGGGAAAATCATGCAACATGTGAAATGATACAAAGGCCCCAAAATGCATCAAAAAGTAGCATGATGTAACAAGGTAAAAACTGGGGAACCCAGGCCCAATAAATAGCAAAATGGGGCACCCAGGCCCAATAAACAATAAAATAGAGCACGCAGGCCCATGGGTGTATCAAACTGGGGTACGCAGGCCCATCAAAATAAATGTATCAAGAAATAAATAAAGCTGGGGAAGGGGAAAGCTCTCTCTCTCACTAATGCCTGGGGCGAACTCATCGGGAAGGGCCGACCTCCTCCGAGCTGTCATCCTCGAAGAGTCTGTCGAAGTCATCACCACCGTCACTGTTGGAGGAAGAAACAACTCTGGATCGGCTCCGAGCAGATGAAATCGACGCTCTAGAATGAGCCTGAGAAGACGCATAGAAACCACGGCCTCTAATCGGGGCTGGGGCCAGAGCTGGAGCTTGTGGCGGCATTGCGCCGGCAACCGGTGCTGGAGGTTGTCAAAGGAAAAGCAAGACTTAGAGCAGAATAAAGATAAGAAACTGAAAAAAAAACTGAAAAGAACATGTGAGTTACTTACAACGGGTACTGGCGTGAAAGCAATGCCGGCCGCCCGCATTGAGGCATCCATCTTTCGAACCATCACTCTCAGGCCGGTGACCATCAGCATCGTCCGGTCCACCCACGCCTGATTAAACTACAAGAGGAAAGAGAAGAAGTCAACTAGACAAATGAAGCAGAAAATGAAAGAAAGGAGTAAGGATAAGGAAATACCTGGCTAATCTCTGCTCTGAACTCAGAAACTGGCGGGACTGGAACAGGAAGGGAGAAAGGAAAGCCATAGGCCACAGTCTGGATCTCCCAGTGGATCTCCGGACCCTATCACTCCTCCTCCAGCAGCTCCAGCTCCAGGGGCAACAGCTCCAACAGTAGCAGCAGCAGTAGTAGCTCCCACTCCAGCATCAGCACCGGCATCAGCAACCTCTGGTGCCTGTCACATCCTCCTACCACCAGAGCCAGCAGGGCTGGGACCTAGGGGACTCATCAGGTGTACCCGGGCCCAAGCTGTGTAGTCCCCTTTCGCCACTAGTAGCTCCGCAACTAGGGTCCCCACCGTCTCCAACAGCAGGTCACCGAGGCTCAGATGATCAGTCTGGCGCATACGGACTGGAGGGACCACTGGGATCCAGAAGTGATCTAGGCCAAGCGACTGGCGAACCACTCGCTCTCCCATATAGTACTCCCGTCCAAATGGACCCTCCAACAAGATCCACCTGGAAGTGATGTCTCGGCTACGCATCAAGTCTGCGTCAGCCCGATCCTCTGCTCCTCGCCAGACGTCCCAATGAACCTGCAGTAATACAAACAGAGAGTAGTGAATACAGTACAACATGATAGCTAGTGTACAGAATACAGTAATCAGTGTGCATGTACGGTACAGATAATGGTACAGAAAATAGTAAAAATGGTACATAGTCGAGAGTCAGTCAATCCAGCAAAATCCAGAATCGATCAACGTCCTTCCCCCCGGCCTTCTTCCCCTTCAGCCCTCGAGACCATCGAGCTGCTCAGGGAATGACCAGAGGTCTGCGGCAGAGTTCACCGGGACGTGAAGCCCGAGGAACTCATAGGTCCACAACTATAAAGAAAGAAGATGTCAGTAAACAAAATAATAACAGATAACAGAAATAAATGAAGAACTGTAGAAACTAAATCATACCTCCTAGACCCTCCAGTATCCTCCGATGCTGAGCTCCTGAGGGAACCGGGTCGAGGTCCACATGAAGCTATAAAGAGTGGCCAGAGCAGCGCCTCCCCAGTCGTATGAAGCAACCCGGTCAAGACGAGCCAGGCCGCCCAAGTAAGTGTAAATGAACGGTGTTCTCCTTGTTCGAAAACAAGGAGGTATCGAACATATACATAAGAAAACCCCGGGCGACCCACTCATTATGGCAGGGCTCGGTGCACTGGAAGTGTCGAAAATGGTCAAAAAACTAGGTATATCGAACCTGGTCTCTGTCCATCTGCATTGGAATTGCCTCGAGGAAGTACATCAGGGCATCAGCAGATTGCACAATGGTGGGATCAAATGGGATGGAAGCTCCTCCAACTCGGATGCCCGTTATGAGTGCAAAGTCTAGAGGTATAAGGGTGGCCTCGAAGGTGGTGAAATGGAAGGTGTTGGTGGTATCCCACCACCGCTCGGCCAGGGATGTTAGCCATACCTGATCATTGCTCGTCCTACCCAACAGAGGTATGAAGCGAGCAAAGCCAGAGGCATCCATGTAAGCCCGGCTAGGAGCAAAGAGGGCATCGTACCACTCCAACACCTCCCTTGAGGCATAACCTCTGAAGCCTCAAACGTAGTGACCAGCCTATAAAAAGAAGACAGATAAAGAATACATAAAGAACAGATTGAGCAAGCAAAGTACAGGGAAATAACTGAAAACAAAATCTAGGTTCCTTCGGTCCTCCCAAGCCCTAGAAAACTAGGCGCTCTAACCCTAGATTCGTGATTTCCTCACATCCTAGTAACCCTAAACCCTAATGCACCCGACAAATCTCTATCATTCTATGCTACTGTTCTTCCCAAGTATAAAAAAAATCTCCCTTTCCTTTGACATTTGTGTTTTGCCCATTCAGATTAATTTTCTAGAAATTTTTGAAAATTGGCCCCAATCATAACAAAAACAAAAAAAAATTTAAAAAAATAATAATAAAATATAAAAAAATATAAAAAAATAAATAAATAAAAATAAAATCTTCCTAAAAATCCCTGAGATCTTCTAGCTTTTGCATAAGTTTGTTTCAATTTTCTAACAATTTTTTCAAAATTTTCTTCAAAATTTTTAGGATATTTCAAACTTTTTAGAATTTTTTAAAATTTTAGGATTTTTCAAAAATTTTAGGATTTTTTGTAAATTTCTAGGATTTTCTAACAATTTTCTCAAAATTTTCTTCAAAATTTTTAGAATTTTCTAAGATTTTTCGCAAAATTTCTAGGATTTTCTAACATTTTCTTAAAAAATTTTCTCAAATTTTTTAGATTTTTCTAAACATTTTCTTAAAATTCCTCCTTAACTTTAGGGTTTTCCAAAAATTTTCAAGATTTTCTAAAAGATTTTCCAAATTCCCTAGGATTTTCTAAAAATTTCCCTATGTTTTCTAAGTTTTTTTTGTTAAAAACTCATGGAATTTCTCTTGATTCTCTAAAAATGTTTCCCTAAATTTTTTAGAGTTTTTGAAAAAAGCTCATGAAGTTTTGAAGTATCCTTTAAACTTCTAGAATTTTTGATTACCCCTCTAATTTTCACGCTCCAAAGAAAAAATAATAATAATATATAAATATATATATATATATAATAATAATAATAATGACAATAAGATAAAATAATAATAAAAATAAATAATAAATAAATATTTGTCCCAAATTTTAAAGATTTTTTTTACAAGCTTGACCCTTCT
>JAOTRH010237842.1:0-114337 GCA_034768845.1 Heliamphora exappendiculata | reverse complement strand
AATTATTGATTTGCATATATTTAATATTCGTTGTTTTGATTCATTAGATGGTGCGATCTTATATGGGTCTATATTCTTGGTGAGTTGGATAGCACTATTATTTATATGGTAAATATTAATTATTAACGGAATTCACGTCCCGAAAGATCGGGATTGACGATATCCCCTTAAAGATGCTTATAAATTTTGATCGGGCCAAACCCTTCAGGTGGATTTAATTATCCGACGGTCAAATAAGTTAAGCGAAAGGGCTTAAGAAATATCAAAATGCCGATTAAATTAAATTATCAGTAATTAAATTTAATTGGCAAGTATCGGGAATCTTAACGTGGGGAGAAATGGTAAGAATTTAATAACAGGAGCTCAATACAAGAAGGTTTTGAGATTATGGGTCAGAGTGCAATTATAGTTCTTTAGTGGTGTGAACTATAATTCAGTGTTTTATAGAAATTGCAAAAATCGCTGTTGGTTTTTCATAATTGCAGATGTCGATATGCGTCTTTCTTTTATTACAGAAACCGCTGGTAGGTGTTTGTGTTCCATTGGAAATCTAACTTATAATTACTCCACAGGTCCCTGCTGTAGCCCCCTATATATACGCGGGTAGGCTGAACCAGTTTGAGATTGATAGTTCATATATCATTATCATTATTGAGATATTATTTTTGTCTTTCAAAGACTTAAATATATCGGGGTTCTACCAGCATGAGTTCTCGGAGGATCGTAGCCCACACTATGTTCGAGGATCGCGTAAGAGAATATAGTAGAAGATCTGACTGGAGCTTCAAATCGAAATCAAGTCGTAGTTGAAGATTAGATCTACGAGAGGTATTTTTCTTAATTAACTTTGGTTACACAGGTTTATTTTTGATCGTTCGATGTCAAAATTTTTATCTACAGCCCGTTTCGGCGTTTGCCCGTCTAGTTAATTTTGTACCGATAATCGTTTTTCAAAAATATTAATCTTGGCAGTATTGCCTCAAACAGTTATAACCCAAAATTTGAATATCTGGCTTGTTCAGTCGACTGACTGAGGTACTTCTGTCGACTGTGTCCCAATGAACCATGTTATTGAAGTTCCAGAAGCATTTCAGTCTACAAGTTTTGAAGGTTTAGTCGACTGAGTCATTTAAAGTATTGAAAACAAGTGGACAACAACTATTCAGTCGACTGAAATGGGTAGATCAGTCGACTAACGTTGAAAATCTTGATTGCTCATTTTTCTCAACTTTAAAAGACCATAACTCCTTCATCCGAACTCCGAATAGGGCCATTCATGTGTTCAAATTTAAACCCCGGAAGTCTACTTTCCAATGGTTCAAGACCCATATTAAAATGCAGTTTATACAAAATTTTATAACCAAAATAGTGAAGGTTTGCCAATTTTCTTCAAACACTTTTTGCATATTTTTTTCCAAACTTCTTTTGAAACTTATTTTTTTTTATCTTTTTAGGGTTCTTTAACTCAATTTAAATTTTGAGAAAATGTTTTGCACGAGTTATTAAGAATCTTATGGTCAATCTAAGGTATTCTATGAGCTTTCACAAATATGATCATTCGTTGTGAACTTACATAGGCTCCTAGATTCAATAACTTGAAATTCTTTGAGTCTTTCAAGTCATTTTCTTTTTTTCTTGATTTTTCTTGTCAGGCCTCAAACTCCAGGGTCACGCAAAAGCCCACCATAACACCGTTTATGAAAAAAAGATTTGCAGTTGGAAACCATCAACTCAAAAATATAATATTTGGACAAAGGATTCCCAAAGTTCAACTCCCATAAACAGTAAACATGCATTCTCATACATGAATAAGTATATCGGCTCAAGGCGCACAAAATTCGCCTTCTGAAACAGGCATCACATGTGAACTGCAAGTCACAAAAACAAGGAAAATTATAGCAAGTCTTCCATCACCACTACATCTAGGTCAACTCCACATGCTCGCCTGAAAATAATTTTACAGCAAAATTCCATACCATGAGCCAAAACTCAAGAGAAAGTAGATTATATAAAGCTGTAAAGCAGGTTATGCAATCATAAGCACATAAGCTCAACCACAAGAGCTAAAGGGTTTTTCTCTAAAAAACCATTAGTTTTCCATCCTTGAAACTATGCATATCATCCTGACAGATATCATGCCACAGTTACGGGAAAGCAGTAAAAATGCAGTATTCTCCACTTGGGTCACACAGCCGAGGAGAAAGGGATAAAATGTGATCCTATGTACCGACTCTGATACATAGACAATGGTAACAACTATAGACTCATGTTTATTACCCTAGTCATCACTTATGGCCTGCTCGGTAGTGACAAGTTCTATACGGAGTTACGACAACGCAACCAACGCCATTCACAGAGGCAACCAACTTAGTTTACGGGTTCACAACCCGTGAGCCCTAAGCACCCACCAACCACTTAGTTTACGGGTTCACAACCCGAGGGCACTAAGCACCCACCAACCTTGTTTATGGGGATTAACCCGAAGGCACGTAGGGACTTACTCTGTGCACGTTTTTGGACATTCACCGTGGAGCAATGGAAGCCCAACTCAGCACACCCACTGCCACGGTACATCTAAGGAAAACATTTAAAAACCACCCATAAAACAATTTATACAACACATGTATAAAAAGAGATCCAATCCTTTAACCATGGAGATCAAACAAAACATGTAAAAACATATTTTCATCACAACATTTTAGATGTTGAGACTCAACCCCAAGGGCTAGCTCCAAACCTTCAAAAATATGATTTTCAAAGATGCACACCCATCAGCCCAGATCCAGTCGACTGGACCCACCCTCGAGTCGACTGAAAAACACACTGGAAAAAGGCCCAAAATGCCCAACACTGTTCAATCGATTGACCACATGGATTCTGTCGACTGAACCCAAAGAATCGTGATCAAGTCGACTGACCCTCCTCGTCTAGTCGACTGACCCTACCCAGAAAACGTTTTTGAGCTATGGATCAGCCCATTTTAAACTCAAACAAAGCCTTGAAGCTTTGATCCAACACCCTTGAACTCACACATGCCCAAGCCTTTCACCAAATGCCTCAAAAGAAACATCCAACACCATTTTCATCCAACTAAAATGACGGAAAAAGGTTTTTAAACTAAGAACCCAACTTTTCACAAAACATGAACACCTTTTCATGAATATAAAATGGTAAAGATGCATAAGATTACATATAATACCCTCTAACAACTTCAAAGTCTAGAATCCTACCTCGATGAGTTGAAAACTTGATGTCTCAATCCACGTGCAAAATTGAGTTTCGTCAGAATAAAATTTCATCTAGATGGATGCGTCGACCACGATGTCAACAACAAGGATCGGCTGTTGAATCATCAAAAATCAAGCCCCGGGTCCCCGAGAAGTTAGAGAGAAGGCAGAGAAAAAAAGGAGAAAACTTAGTAAGTTTTGAAAATATTTTTTGAAAATATCTAACTCCAGATATTTATAGGCCTCCAAAATATTTTTTTTTAAATTTTAAAATTCGAACCGTAACTCCCAACAACCACAGGAACTAACCCAACTTGGATATTTAAACTCAAATATATATCAAAACAAATATAAACACGAATGAACATGTCGAATATATATATAACTCGAAAAGAAACAGAACAGGGTCTCACAACTCTCCTCTACTTACGGAATTTTGCTCCAAAATTCGCAACAAGGTCATGTGGTAAATAGCTCTGGGTATCTAGCACGCATCCCAGACTAGGCTCCCACATTGCTTCTTTAATCCCGTGATGAAGCCATAGGAGTTTAACATAAGCAATTGTTCTGCCCCTCAACACTTGCTCCTTCGTGTCTAGAATCTTCACTGGACACTCCTCATAGGTACCATCCTCATCAACCCGCAGGTCAGCCCAATCTAACACATGTGAAGGATCAGGCTTGTACCTCCAAAGCATAGAAACGCGAAATATGTTATGCACAGATGCTAACTGAGGTGGCAAAGCCAAATGATAAGAGACCTCTCCAGCCCTTTCAAGAATCTCAAAAGGCCTAATGAAACGCCGTGATAACTTCATGCTATGACCAAACCTCATCAAACCTCTACGTGGCGAGACCTTTAGAAACACGTGATCTCCCACAACGAACTCCAAAGGTCGTCTCCTCTAATATGCATAACTCTTCTAGCAGCTCTGTGCTGTCACTAGACGCTGGCGAATCACTGTAATTCCCTCTGTCATCTCCCGTACCATGTCGGGTCCCAACACTGTGGTCTCTCCCATATCTGTCTAACACACTGGTGACCTACACGGTCTACCATATAAAGCCTCATACAGTGCCATCCCAATATTGGACTGATTGTTGTTCTTGTATTTAAATTCTGCCAAAGGTAGATGATCCTCCCAAGAACCTCTGAAATCAAGTACATATGCTCTCAACATATACTCCAAAATCTATATAGTCCTTTCAGACTGACCATCCGTCTGGGACTGACCATTCGTCCCCAAGACCTCTTGAAGACGCTGCCAAAAGCGCAAGGTGAATCGCGAGTCTTGATCAGAAACAATAGACACTGGGACTCCATGCAACCGAACTATCTCTCTGATATACAATCTACTCAGTCTATCCACCGAATCCTTCACGCAGATGAGGAGAAAGTGTGCAGACTTTGTTAACCTATCAACCATAACTCATACAACATCGTGTCCCCTAGGTGATCGAGGAAGTCCCAACACAAAGTCCATCGTGACCTTCTCCTACTTCCACTCTGATATCGGTAATGGCTGTAATAATTCTGTCGGTCTCTGGTGTTCTGCCTTCACCTTCTAACAAGTAAGGCACCGAGAAAAAAACTGGATCACATCTCTTTTCATCCCCATCCAACAGAACTGATGACGTAGGTTATGGTACATCTTCGTGCCTCCTAGATCCACAGCAAGGAGAGAATGATGACACTTACGTAGTATATCCGTACGACATGACTCTGGCACAAATAGCCTTCCGACCAATCTAAAACTCTAATCTGAACCCATAACCCATCCTGTTGTATCCTCTCCACTAGTAACACGATCTCGTATCATCTGAGCTTCCTAATCCGTCTGCTAGACCTCTAGCACACATGCTATCAACGCTGGTCGTGAAATTACTAAAAATAAGGTAGCGCCTGTCGTTGTCTCTCCGAGACACACATCAAACTCTCCAATCTCTCCAAGCATATCCCACTCACTTATAGCCACAGATGCTAACGACCCATGAGATCTCATACTAAGAGTGTCAGCCACAACGTTGGCCTTCCTTGGATGGTACTGCAAGTCAAAATCATAATCCTCCAACAACTCCATCCACCACCGTTGGCGCAAGTTCAGGTCCTTCTGCAAAAATAAGTATTTCAAACTCTTGTGATGGAGAAAACCTCGAAATGCTCACCATAAAGATAGTGACGCCATGTCTTTGGGGCAAAGGCCACGGTTGCTAACTCCAGATCGTGTGTCAGGTAGTTCTTCTCATGCGTCTTCAACTGCCAAAAACCATAGGCTACAACCTTACCTCCCTGCATCAGAACACAGCCTAAACCATCATGTGATGCATCACAATACACTGTATACCCCAAGCCTCGCTCTGGGATAATCAATACTGGTGCGCTAGCCAACCTCGTCTTTTGCTCCTAGAATGCCAACTCATAGGACTCACTCCAAATGAACACAACTCTCTTTCGCGTCAGACGCGGCATCGGTGCGGCAAGTCTCGTAAAATCCTTCACGAACCGCCGATAATAACCTACTAAACCCAAAAAACTACGGATCTTGAAGGCGTTCTTTGATCACTCCGAACCCGTCACAGCATCTGTCTTTGATGAATCCACTTGTACTATGTCTGTCGACATTACATGTCCAAGAAACCTTACCTCAGACATCTAGAACTTTTATTTCTCGAACATCGCGTATAAGCGATGCTCTCTCAAAGTCTGTAGAACAATACGCAGGTGATCCTCGTGCGCCTCTCTAGTGGGTGAGTCGATGAGAATATCATCCACAAACACCACCACAAAACTATCCAGATAAGGATGGAAGATTCGGTTCATCAAACCCATAAACGTAGCAGGAGCGTTCGTCAGACTGAATGGCATGACAAAAAACTTATAGTGACCATAGCAAGTCCGGAAGGCGGTCTTCGCTATGTTCTCATCCCTAATCCTCAACTGGTGATACCTTGATCTCAAGTCAATCTTTGAGAAGCAACTCGACCCCTTCAATTGATCAAATAAATCATCTATCCTCGGCATAGGATACTTTTTCTTTACTGTCACCTGATTCTAATTCTAATAATCGATACACAATCGCAAGGATCCATCCTTCTTCTTAGCAAAAAGAGTAGGAGCTCCCCACGGCAAAGTACTCGGGCGCACAAACCCCCTATCCTGTAACTCCTGGAGTTGTAGCTTGAGTTCACGTAACTCAGCGGGTGCAAAATGGTAAAATGGCATGGATATGGGAGCGGTTCCTGGAACCATCTCGATAGATAACTCTACCTCCCTATTCGGCGACAACTCAAACAGATCATCAGGAAAGGCATCTGGATAGTCGCAAACCATCAGAGGTAACGCTCCTCGAACCCCAACCTCCTCATCCAACATGAGAGCTACAAAGAGGGAACCTAGGTTGCCCTAGTTCTGCACAACACTGGGCATAGATATCAAACCCTCATCCCGGTCACCCACAAGGCGAAAGCAATCTCCCGCCAGTGTACAAATCATTACCCTCCATTGATCGCAATCGATAAAGGCACGATAGGTGGTTAGCCAATCCATCCCTATGATGACATCAAACATGGTCATGTCTAGAATAATAAAGTCAAACTCTAAACATCGATCGATAACCTCCAACATGCAGGATCTACATACAAGACTTAACGTCACACTCCCACTAATTGGGGTCTCTACGCTCAAAACACTACCCAACAAGTCTGGTTTCAAACCCAAAGCAGATGCAAAAGCAGATGATATAAACAAATGCGATGCTCCTGTGTTGATAAGAATACTAGCCCATGATCTATAGACTAGAAGAGTACCTCTAATCATGGAGGTGGTAGCAGCAGCATCGGGTACGATCGGTGTTCTGGATGAACTGGGATCTGTAAGGAAATATGCTCTGACCTGTCCACTGTGGCCTTGAACTGTTGACTGTCTACCCGACTGTACCGAGGTGCCCCCTTCTACAAACCTGGATAACTGGCGTCGCTGAGCAGAATGAGTAACAGGTGCTCCAGCTGTACTCCAGAAACTCCCTCCTCTGGGACAATCCCTTCGGATGTGCCCAGACTGGCCGCACTCAAAACATTCCATCGGCCCCCTCTAGAAGCATTTCAGTCGACTGGTTTTGAAGGTTCAGCCAACTTAGTCATTTAAAGTATTGAAAACAAGTATATAACAACTATTCAGTCGACTGAAATGGGTACATCAGTCGACTGACATTGAAAATCGTGAATGCTCATTTTTCTCAACTTTAAATGACCATAACTCCTGCATCCGGACTCCGAATAGGGTCATTCATGTGTTCAAATTTATGCCCCAAAAGTCTACTTTCCAATGATTCAAGACCCACATTAAAATGCAGTTTATACAAAAATGTTATAACCAAAATAGTGAAGGTATACCAATTTTCTTCGAACACTTTTTGCATATTTTTGGCCAAACTTCTTTTGAAACTTGTTTTTCATCTTTTTAGGGTTCTTTAACTCAATTTAAATTTTGAGAAAATGTTTTGCATGAGTTATTAAGAATCTTACGGTCAATCTAAGGTATTCTATGAGCTTTCACAAATATGATCATTGGTTGTGAACTTACATAGGTTCGTAGATTCAATAACTTGAAATTCTTTGAGTCCTTCAAGTCATTTTCTTTTTTTCTTGATTTTTCTTGTCAGGCCCCAAACTCCAGGGTCACGCAAAAGCCCACCATAACACCGTTTATAAAAATAAGATTTGCAATTGGAAACCATCAACTCAAAAATGTAACATTTAGATAAATGATTTCCAAAGTTCAACTCTAATAAATAGTAAACATGCATTCTCATACATGAATAAGTATATCGCCTCAAGGCTTACAAAACTTGCCTTCTGAAACAGGCATCACATGTGAACAGAAAGTCACAAAAATAAGGAAAATTATAGTAAGTCTTCCATCACCACTGCATTTAGGTCAACTCCACATGCTTGTCTGAAAATGGTTTTACAGTAAAATCTCACACCGTGAGCCGAAGCTCAATAGAAAATAGACTACATAAAGTTGTAAAGCAGGTTATGCAATCATAAGCACATAAGCTCAACCACAGGAGCTACAAGATTTTTCTCTAAAAAACCATCAATTTTTCATCATTGAAACTATGCATATCATCCTGACAGATATCATGCCACAATTAAGGGAAAGTAGTAAAACCGTAGTATTCTCCACTCGGCTCACACAACCGAGGAGAAAGGGATAAAATGTGATCCTATGTACCGACTCTGCCACACAAACAAAGGTAACAACTATAGACTCCTGTCCATTACCCTAGTCACCACTTATGGCCTGCTCGGTAATGACAAGTTCTATTCAGAGTTACGACAACGCAACCAACACCATTCACGGATGCAATCGACTTAGTTTACGGGTTCACAACCTGTGGGCCCTAAGCACCCACCAACCACTTAGTTTACGGGTTCACAACCCAAGGGCACTAAGCACCCACCAATCTCGTTTACGGGGATTAACCTAAAGGTACATAGGGATCTACTCTGTGTACAATTTTGGACTTTCACCATGGAGCAATGGAAGCGCAACTCAACACACCCACTGCCACGGTACATCTAAGGAAAACATTTAAAAACCACATATAAAACAATTTATACAACACATGTATAAAAGAGATCAAATCCTTCAACCATGGAGATCAAACAAAACATGTAAAAACATATTTTCGTCACAATGTTTTAGAAGTTGAGACTCAACCTTAAGGGCTAGTTCCAAACCTTTAAAAATAGGATTTTCAAAGATGCACACGCATCAGCTCAGGTCCAGTCGACTGGACCCACCTTCCAGTCCACTGAAAAACACACTGGAAAAAGGCCCAAAACGCCTAACAATGTTCAATCGACTGAACCCATAGAATCATGATCCAATCGACTGACCCTCCTCGTCCAGTCGACTGACCCTATGCAAAAATGTTTTTGTGCTACGGATCAGCCCTTTTTAAACTCAAACAAAACCTCGAAGCTTCGATCCAAAACCCTCGAACTCACATATGTCCAAGCCTTTCACCAAATGCCTCAAAAGAAACATCCAACACCGTTTTCATCCAACCGAAATGAAGAAAAAAGGTTTTTAAACTAAAAACCCAACTTTTTCCAAAACATGAACACCTTGTCATGAATATAAAATGGTAAAGATGCATAAGATTACATATAATACTCTCTAACAATTTTAAAGTATAGAATCCTACCTCGATGAGTTGAAAACTTGACGTCTCGATCTACATGCAAAATTGAGTTTCGTTAGAATAAAATTTTATCCGGATGGATGCGTAGACCACGATGCCAACAACAAGGATCGACTGTTGGACCGTAAAAACCAAGCCCCAGGTCCCCGAGAAGTTAGAGAGAATGCATAGAGAAAAATGAGAAAACTTAGTAAGTTTTGAAAATATCTAACTCTAGATATTTATAGACCTCCAAAATATCTTTTTTTTTTAATTTTTAAAATTCGAATCGTAACTCCCAACAACCGTGGGAACTAACCCAGCTTGGATAGTTAAATTCAAATATACATCAAAACATATATAAACATGAATGAACACGTCGAATATATATATATAACTTATAAAGAAACAGAACAGGGTCTCACATTTCTCGTGCTCCATGGATCTTAGCCGCTTGAATATGATATTCATTCTTCATTGCTTCCATTTTATGTTCTCAATTGTGCTTAACGTTGAACTCCTGTAAACTCACTTAATTGCACAATTAGAACCTTTTGTTTATTATCATCAAAACGGATGTTGAAACCTTGTTTAGGCCAATAATCTCCCCCTTTTTTATAATCACAAACAACAAGCAAAATGAGGTTGCCTTTATAAGGCTCCCCCTCACAATATACATATAACCAAGATATTCAACAATATAATGCAATTAAAAGCATGGTTTAAATCTTCAAGTGATAAACATTTAAGTTCAAATTGACCAAAAACTCTTCCTATTTATCATATCCCCCTTTTTAAAAAAATTTACGCATTAAGTTAAGTGCATACTCTCCATCTTTTTCTCATATCAAAAGAAATAATAAAATGATATTCATTTTACTCAAGCATTCTCTCCCTTTTGACATCCTCAAAAAGTAAAAGCTCAAAAATAAAATTCATTTAAAAAGTATTCTCCCACTTTTTGATATAGCATTATTTTGACATTAAACAAGATAAATTCTCTTTTAAAAAATTGATTGTCAAAATAATACCAACTGTTATTTATGGGTAAAAATAGAAATACATTCATTAAGCATTCTCCCCCTTTTTTCATATAAACCATTGAAAAATCGTCATTTGACACCAAAAGATATAAACTTTTCATGAAAGTGCAAAATAATATCAATGGTAATGCATGGGTACAAAAATACGAATGACTTCCAAATATGCTATATGTGCATAGGTTGAAACCTTGTGCCATAACTTAAAACCTTTAGGACAACAATGCCATATATATTCGATTCAATAAACCCATGATTTCAAGTGTACAATATATTTCATAATTATACCAATTGAAATAAGAAAAATATTTTTCACTCTATTTCAATTTAACAATTGATGTGCTAGAAAAATATTATAATACCCGTCAAATTTCAAAAAACATGATTTCTTTCATATCATTTCTATTGAAATTAACTCGAATCATACCAATTGAAAGAATAAGAAGATTTTCTCTTTTACTAATTGAACAATCAATATGCATGAAAAAATTATAACCCATTAAGTGTAAACATTCATGTACAAAAAAAATTGTCTCCAAAATATAGCACATTATCTCAATTTTCATGACCTTTTTAAAAAAAATGATACCAATTGGTGCTCTAAAAGTCATTTTTATTTTCATTCAAATGATATACATTATTAGCACATATTATGAGATATAATCTTATGAATTTCAAAATGATGCATATACATTCTTGATACACAAAATTCATTTATGACAAAAAGATATGAACATTTAGAGCACATTGTCATTATACCTAATGAGTATGAAAATTGTGCTTGAAATAATTTTCTTAAAGCATAGCACATTATGTTTATGATTCATTTTTATATTAATGACTTTCAAAAAGATATATATGTATATATATATATATATATATATATATCTAATTTTCAAAAATAAGTCATTTGAAAAATTTATGGAAAATGAATAGTCACACATGTGCTAGAGAACATTTTCATTTGTGCTAGAACACGTTGTGTGTTGTCCATTTGTGCATCAGCAGCAAGCCATGTGCTAAAGCACACTTGGACTTGTGCTAGAGCACATTGTGTGTTGCTCAATTTGTGCTTCTTGCAGTAAGTCCTGTGCTAGAGCACACTTGGATTTGTGCTAGAGTATATTGTGTTCCGTTCAAGTTGTACAAGAGAACATCCAAAATAATGTATATTCATACAAGAATTTATTTATCATATTTATGAGACCCCGAACCTTGTTTTTTTGAATTATTTATATATGAATGCGTGTTTCTCATTCATGTTATATATTGTCAATGCATGGTTTATGTTTTGGAGTTGTAGAACAGCATGTAGATGTGCTTTACGCTTTCTCGGACCTTGTTTAGGCATGTTGGGTTGGCCTTAGAACACAAAACCTAGACTCAAAATAGTATGTTGGACCAAGCAGGTTCGGTCGGCTGAACTGGTGAGTTCAATCGACTGAAGTGGAAACTAGTAGGTTTAGAACCTTGGGTTCGGTCGACTGGAGGGCTTGGCCCAGTTGACTGAACCACTTTTCTTGAGTTCGATCGACTGAATTGTGGCGGCTTGTGTTGCTCGAGGCACTTCAGTCGACTGAAGTGCTCTCTTCAGTTGACTGAACAGTGGTTTTGGCGTGCCTATATGTATTCCAACCCCTGGAACGTTTGGAAAAGCTTAGTTCTTTCCATTCTCTCTGCCTTCTCTCTACATTTTTTACCCGCCCGAGAGATCAGCTTGTGGATCCCTGCTATTGACGCTGCTAGCTTCGTGCTCATTCGATTAGATTCTCATTCCAACGAGGTCCAATTTTTAAGGTGTCAGATTTTGACCCAACGAGGTAGGATTCTAGACCTACTGCTGTTATGAGGGTGTTATATGTAATTGTGTGCTTTTTCACCGATAGAAAATGCATGAAATGTCATATATATGTTTAAACCTTGATTTTTCAGGTAAAAAGCATGTTTTTTTTCTTTTCTTGGTATGGTACATCATATGACATGTGATTTTATAATTTTCAAAGGATGTTCTTGAAAACTGTGGTAATTGTTGAAAAACGGAGGATTTTGGTGGAAATCTCAACATTTTATATTTTAGAGGTTTAGAGCTCGCCTTCAGGGTTGAGTCTCAGGTTTTGAAACGTTTTGTGGAAAACAAAAAAAACATTTTAAAAATGTTTTGTGTGATCTCCTTGTCGAAGGATGGATCTAAATACATGTATAATGTATTACTTTGAAAAAATATTTTTGTAGTTGAGCTACGGTACTATTTTTAGAAGATTATCTAGATGTACCGGGATGACGTGTATGTGGCACGAGTTGCCTTCGGTGTAAGTTTGGAAACGTGCGCAACATAGGTACTCAGGTCCTTCAGGGTAGTTCCCGTAAACTGAGGCAGATGGGTGCTCAGTTCCCTCGGGGTCATAACCCGTAAATTGAGTGGTTACGTTCATGGTGCTTCGTATAGAACTTGCATTTATCTTACCGGTCCCATGATGCATGGGGATTAGATAAAGGGGCAAGAATCTGTAGTTGCTACCTCTATCCCCTTGTGATTGAGTCGGTACATAGGATCTTACTCTTCTTATTCCGCGATGGTACATTCTGTGAGGGAATAATGTTTTAATTACTATTTTTTCTTAACTATGATGGTTTACTTGCATTATCTGCAAATTCATGGGTTTATGGATAGAAACATGGTTTTATGATAATAAAACCATTTGGGAGGCTTGTGATGGCTTGATGGGAACACTTGTGAATTTTTAGATGGGAAACCATTTTGGGTTTGTGGTTGAGTTCGCTCCCACCATGTGATTGCATATTACCTACTTTACAGCTTTACTATCTGTTTCTATTGGGTTTCGACTCACGGGTGAATTTTTCTGTAAAAACTTTTACAGGTGATGATGATGTGGATCTTGAGTAAATCTTGTGGTGTCCGTGCTGACGGTTGATGGAAGACTGTAGTAGTTTTCCTTTTGGTATGCCTGGTTCTAAAGGCAGTTTTGTACGCCATAAGGCGATATATTGTATGCATGATGGCATTGTATGTCTTTACTTATGAGAGATGCATATTCTGGGCTTTGATTTCAACATGTTGTTTTAATGATATAAAACTCTATTTTATTAAAACTGGTGTTTGGTAGATTTTCACGTGACCCTGGATTTTAGGGCGTGATAAATTGGTAGCTGACCATTGGGTTCGAATACCTAAGAGCCATGGGAAAATGGGGTTTATCACCTGGCGATGTTGATTATATATGCTTGCTTGCATCTGTTTAAACGTTGGTTTATAACATGTTAATAGCTTTCTGAGCATGATAATTGTGTATATGTGGGTATGGAGGTAGAATCTCAGGATTGATAAGTTTGCCTTTGGGCGTTTGGTTAAACATATTTGGAGGCCAAGTTAGAAGTGCATTTGGTCGACGTGTTTTCTAGCTGGAAATCTGAATAGGTTATCCAAATGGACGAGTCTATCTTGTTAGTTCTCCTCGGTATGTGAGACGTGTTAACATGATCTTATATGGCTATGTAATAGCATGATTATATGTTTCTGTTACGTAGTAACATGATGTAGGAAAGCTTATCTTGTTTGTATTGCTTTCTATAGAATTATGTCAACGCGGGGAGTGCGGGGACGGCGTCATGATCAAAGCCGTGGCCAAGGTCGTGCTTATGATCAGGTTCCAGATGTTGAGGTTCCAAAGGAGGATGATGTTCATGCCCCACAGGAACAAGTGGGCAGTACTAACGTTGTCTAGGAGATGCTTTCCATTATGCGAGCTATGGTAGAAGCGACCAGGGCTAGTGTGTGGGTTCCTGAGCCAAGGGCTTCTGTAGCTATGCGGGAGTTTCGGCGGTTGGATCCTTCGATCTTTGCTAGGGAGCCAGACCCAAAGATCGCTACTGAGTGGTTGGAAATGACCACATCGATCTTTGATACTCTGGATATTGAGGAAGATGCGTTGCAGGTAAAGTTGGCGGTGTTCCAACTGCGGGAAGATGCTAGAGAGTGGTGGAAGTTTGCCAAGACTACTGTGGATGAGACATGGGCTGCCTTTACGAGAGTCTTCTTGGAGAAGTATTTCCCGAGATCTTCGAGAGATACTTATCGAGAGGAGTTCCTCTCCCTTGTTCAGGGGAATTTTTCCATGGTCCAGTATGAGGCCAAGTTCGAGAATCTGTCGCGATTTGCATCAGAGATGGTGTCTACTGAGGAGTTACGCACTCAGAGATTCGAGAGGGGACTTTGACCTGCTATCAAGGATAGGGTTGCAGCTTTGGATATAGAGGTGTACATCAAGCTGGTGGAAGCTGCTATTCGGGTTGAGAACTCGTTGGCATGTAGTCGTAGAGTTAGAGAGAGTGGGAATCAGTAGGGCAGTGGGAATGCACAGTTCTAGAGGCGCGGGACAAAGCACCAGAGGTCGTCTGGACCTAGTTCTCGTTTTGCCAGATCATCACAGCTGCAATCGTCAGTGCCTACACCTATAGTGGCTTCGGCAGGAAGGCAAGAGCAGAGAGGGCTGATTTGTTATCGCTGTGGACAGTCGGGACATCGTTCAGTTGAGTGCCTGCAAAAGGGCCCAATCCAGAGTTCAGCGTCGGTCCAGTTACAAGCGAGAAATTTACCTATATGTTTTGGGTGTGGCCAGTCCTGGCATATTCGCAGATATGGCCCCCAGGAAGGGAATGCTCAGGGTGCGATAGGAGTGCCAGCTGCTTCAGCTGTGTAGAGGCGACAGGCTCCGCAGTAGCCTAGGGCTCAGACATCCAAGTTTATAGAGGGAGGTACTTCGGCGCAGTCGGTGAGACACCATCGACTCAGGGTTATGGAGGACAGACCATATTGCCGCAGGCCAGGGCTTATATGCTTGCTAATCGTAGTGCTTTTAAAGCACCAGTTGCGTCTGATGCAGCAGTCACTCCGGCCATGATCAGAGGTACTCTTCTAGTCTTTAGATCATGGGCCAGTGTTCTTATAGACACGGGAGCATCACATTCATTTATGTCCTCTGCATTTGTGTTTGCATTGGGGTTGGAAATGGACTGGTTGGGTAGTACCTTGTGTGTTGAGACCCCAGTTAGTGGGAATGTGACGCTGAGTCTTGTTTGTAGATCCAGCGTACTCGAGGTCATCGATCGTTATTTAGAGTTTGATTTTATCATTCTAGACTTGATCACGTTTGATGTCATCCTAGGGATGGACTGGCTGATTACCTACTATGCCTTTATAGATTGTGAGCGACAGAGAGTGTCGATCTGTACCCCGGGGGGTGATTGCTTCTACTTTGTGGGTGATTGGGATGAGAGCTTGGTGTCTATACGAGGTGCCGCGCGCGTTTGAGGGAACTTGAGTTCCCTCTTTTCTGCTATCAGATTGGATACGCCAGATGAGGTTCGAAGGGAGTTACCCCCTGTGGTGTGTGACTATCCGAACATCTTTCCTAATGATCTGTTCGAGTTACCACCGAGTCGTGATGTGGAGTTCTTCATTGATCTTATTTAGGAACGGCTCCTATCTCTATGCCATCATATCACTTTGCACCTGTTGAGTTGCGAGAACTCAAGGTGCAGTTGCAGGAGTTGCTAAACAAAGGGTTTGTACGGTCGAGTACGTCGCCGTGGGGAGCACTAGCTTTGTTCGTGAAGAAAAAAGATGGGTCGTTGAGACTATGTATAGACTACAGAAAGCTGAACCAGGTGACGGTGAAGAAGAAGTATCCTATGCCTAGGATTGATGACCTGTTTGTTCAGCTGAGGGGATCGCGCTGCTTTTCGAAGATTGACTTGAGATCAGGATATCACCAGCTAAGGATTAGGGACGAGGACATAGCGAAGACTGCCTTTCGGACTCGCTATGGTCACTATGAGTTTCTGGTTATGCCGTTCGGTCTGACGAACGCTCAAGCTACATTTATGGGTCTGATGAACTGTATTTTCCACTCCTACCTGGACAGTTTTGTGGTCGTGTTTGTGGACGATATTCTAATTTATTCGCCCACGAGGGAGATGCATGAGGAGCATCTGCACGTCGTCTTGTAGCTTCTGAGAGAACATCGCCTATATGCAAAGTTCTAGAAGTGCGAGTTCTGGATGTCAGAGGTGAGGTTCCTTGGACACGTGGTGTTAAAGGATGGGGTATCAGTAGACTCGACGAAGACTGATGCAGTGACGGATTGGCAGTGATCGAAGAATGTTTTTGAGATACGTAGTTTTCTCAGTTTGGTAGGTTATTATCGACGGTTTGTGAATGACTTCTCTAGGCTGGCAGCACCGATGACGCGCCATACGCGTAAGGGAGTCAATTTTGTATGGAGCGAGTCCTGTGAGTCAGCTTTCCAGGAGCTGAAGAGGAGATTGACCTGTGCGCCAGTATTGGTTATTCCGGAGCGAGGTTTGGGCTATGCAGTACATTGCGACGCATCACTTGACGGTTTGGGTTGTGTATTGACGCAAGGAGGCAAGGTTGTAGCCTACGGCTCGCGACAGCTGAAGATACAAGAGAGGAATTACCCGACTCATGATCTGGAGTTAGCAGCCATAGTCTTCGCTTTGAAGACATGGCGGTATTATCTATATGGTGAGCATTTTAAGATTTTCTCTGATCACAAGAGCTTAAAATACTTGTTTTCACATAAAGACCTGAATCTTCACCGGCGACGGTGGATGGAGCTGTTGGGAGACTATGAATTTGATTTGCAGTACCATCCGGGTAAGGTAAATGTCGTAGCTGACGCACTCAGCAAGAGATCACATGTCTCGTTAGCTTCTGTGGCTCTACGAGAATGGGACATGCTTGGAGTTGCTGGGGAGTTTGATCTGTGTCTCAAGGAGACAGGGGAAGGTGCGATTTTATATTCTGTAGCTTCACAGCCTGCATTAGTTGCATGCGTGCTAGAGGCTCAGAGGATTGATCAGGAGGCTCAGATGATACAGGACCGCATTGCTAGCGGGAAGGATACGGCCGGATGGGTGGTGAGTTCAGATTAGAGTTTGAGGTTGATAGGGCGTTTGTTTGTGCCAGAGTCGTGCCGTATAGAGGTGCTACATGAGTTTCATCACTCGCGTCTTGCAGTGCATCCAGGAGACACGAAGATGTATCACGATCTACACCGACAGTTCTGGTGGACGGGAATGAAGAGGGATGTGATCCGATTCGTTTCTCGATGCTTTACTTGTCAGCAAGTAAAGGTGGAGCTCTAGAGACCTACAGGATTGTTACAGCCTTTGCTTGTATCCCAGTGGAAGTGGGAGAATGTCACTATGGATTTTGTATCCAGACTTCCACGCTCACTGAAGGGGTACGATGCTATTTGGGTTATAGTGGACAGGTTGATGAAGTCTGCGCACTTCCTCCCTATTTGATTGAGAGACCCAATGGACCGATTGAGTAGATTGTATATTCAAGAGATAGTCTGATTACACAGAGTACCTGTGCGACTATTATTTCTGATTGAGACCCGCGCTTTACATCGCGCTTTTGGCAGAGTCTTCATGTAGCTTTGGGGACGAGCTTGACTTTTAGTACAGCCTTCCATCCTCAGACCGACGATCAGTCTGAGAGGACCATTCAGATTTTGGAGGACATGTTGAGAGCGTGCGTGCTTGACTTTCGGGGTTCTTGGGAGGATCACCTATCGTTGAAAAAGTTTGCATACAACAACCGCTATCAGTCCAGTATTGAGATGGCACCATATAAGGCTTTGTATGGTAGACCGTGTAGATCGCCGGTATGTTAGACAAAGGTGGGAGAGATCGCTATTTTGGGACCCGACTTAGTACGGGAAACGACGAAGCAAATTTTCGTGGTTCGTCAGCATCTGATGACAACTCAGAGCCGCCAGAAGAGTTATGCGGATCAGAGGAGGAGACCGTTAGAGTTTGTAGTGGGAGATCATGTGTTTTTTAAGGTCTCGCTACGCAAAGGGTTGATGAGGTTTGATCATCGCGGGAAGCTGTCACCTCGTTTTATTGGTACGTTCGAGATCCTGGAAAGGATTAGGGTGGTAGCATACCGTATGGCCTTGCCACCTCAGTTAGCATCTATATATAACATCTTTCACGTTTCGATGCTTTGGAGATACGAACCCGATCCTTCACATGTATTAGATTGGGCTGAGTTGCGGGTTGCTGAGGATGTCTCGTATGAGGAACGCCCGGTGAGGATTCTGGATACAAAGGAGCAAGTGTTACGGGGGAGAACGATTACTTCTGTCAAGGTTCAGTGGCTTCACCACGGGGTTAAGGAAGCGACTTGGGAGCTTGAGTCTGAGATGCGTGTTAGATATCCAGATATGTTTACCTCGTGACCTTTTAGAGAATTTCGAGGGCAAAATTCCTTAAGGGGGGGAGAGTTGTGAGACCCCCGAACCTTGTTTTTTTGAATTATTTATACATGAATGCGTGTTTCTCCTTCATATTATATATTGTCGATGCATGGTTTATGTTTTGGAGTTGTAGAACAACACGTAGATGTATTTTACGCTTTCTCAGACCTTCTTTAGGCTTATTGGGTTGGCCTTAGAACACAAAATTGAGACTCAACATAGTATATTGGACCAAGCAGGTTCGGTCGACTGAACTGGTGAGTTCAGTCGACTGAACTGGAAACCAGTAGGTTTAGAACCTTGGGTTCAGTTGACCTGAGGGCTTGGCCCAGTCGACTGAACAACTTTTCTTGAGTTCGGCCGACTGAACTAAGGGTTCGATCGATTGAACTGTGGCAGTTTGTGTTTCTCAAGGCACTTCAGTCGACTGAAGTGCTCTCTTCAGTCGATTGAATAGTGTTTTTGGCGTGCCTATATGTATTCCAGCCCCTGGAACGTTTGGAAAAGCTTAGTTCTTTCCATTCTCTCTGCCTTCTCTCTATATTTTTGACCCGCCCGAGCCTAGTTTTCGACGATCAGCTTGTGGATCCCTGCTATTCACGCTGCTAGCTTCGCGCTCATCCGGTCAGATTCTCGTTCCAACGAGGTTTAATTTTTGAGGCATCGGGTTTTTACCTAACGAGGTAAGATTCTAGGCCTATTGCTGTTATGAGGGTGTTATATGTAATTGTATGCTTTTTCACCGATAAAAAATGCATGAAATGTCATATATATGTTTAAACCTTGGTTTTTTGGGTAAAAAGTATATTTTTTGCTTTTCTTGGTTTAGTACATCATATGACATGTGATTTTATGGTTTTCAAAGGATGTTCTTGAAAACGGTGGTAATTGTTGGAAAACGGAGAATTTTGATGGAAATCTCAGCATTTTATGTTTTAGAGGTTTGGAGCTCGAATTCGGGGTTGAATCTCAGGTTTTGAAACATTTTGTGGAAAACGGGGAAAACATTTTGAAAATGTTTTGTGTGATCTACTTGTCGAATGATGGATCTAAATACATGTGTAATGTATTGTTTTGAGGAAATGTTTTTGTAGTTGAGCTACGGTACTGTTTTTAGAAGATTATCTAGATGTACCGGGATGACGTGTATGTGGCACGAGTTGCCCTCGGTGTAATTCCGAAAACGTGCGCAGCGTAGGTACTCAGGTCCTTCGGGGTAGTTATCGCAAATTGAGGCGGATGGGTGCTCAGCTCCCTCGGGGTTATAACCTGTAAATTGAGTGGTTACGTTCATGGTGCTTCGAAGAGAACTTGCATTTATCTTACCGGTCCCATGATGTATGGGGATTAGATAAAGGGGCAAGAATTTGTAGTTGCTACCTCTATCCCCTTGTATTGAGTCGGTACATAAGATCTTACTCTTCTTATTCCGCGATGGTACATTCCGCGAGGGAATAATGTTTTAATTACTGTTTTTCCTTAACTATGGTGGTTTACTTGCATTATCTGCAAATTCATGGGTTTAAGGATGGAAACAGGATTTTATGATAATAAAACCATTTGGGGGGCTTGTGATGGCCTGATGGGAAAACTTGTGGGTTTTTGGATGAAAAATCATTTTGGATTTTTGGTTGAGTTCGCTCCCACCTTGTGATTGCATATTACATTCTTTACAGCTTTACTGTCTGTTTCTATTGGGTTTCGGCTCACGTGTGGGTTTTTCTGTAAAAACTTTTACAGGTGATGATGATGTGGATCTTGAGTATATCTTGTGGTGTCCGTGCTGACGGTTGATGGAAGACTGTATTAGTTTTTCTTTTGGTATGCCTGATCTTGAAGGTAGTTTTGTACGCCATAAGGCCATATATTGTATGCATGATGGCATTACATGTCTTTACTTATGAGAGATGTATATTCTGGGTTTTGATTTCAACAGGTGATTTTAATGATATGAAACTCTATTTTATTAAAATCGGTGTTCGGTAGATTTTTACGTGACCCTGAATTTTGGGGTGTGACAATATTCCTTTATGACAAATAAGTGATAATTGTTAAAAAAACATATCATGAATTATGAATTTCAAAAAGATAAATATCTTTTTTTGATGCAAAAATTTATTTATCACACAAATAATTGATATCTTGAGCACATTTGCATTTGTGAAAAAATGATGATGAACAATTAGAGCATATGTCATAAAATTAGAAATGATATAAATATTAATGAAGATAGAAAGAATTGTATCATGAGAATATTAACTTTATCAAGTCTTAAGTAATATACCATTTTGAAGTTTTGATTAGGCATCCCACAAGTGCTTTGGATTTCCAGTTATATGATTTACTTGATCACTTGAGTGGAGGCATCTAAGCACGTCCAAAACAAGTTTAAGTGGAATCTTTCGATACCCATACCTTCTTGGGTCCCACTACAAGAAAGTGCACTTTTTACGACTAAAATTTTGGTCAACAAAAGTTACAATTTAGTTGCCATATCTATTTAGCAACTAATTTTTTTAGTCGCCATTTTAGTCGCTAATACCTAGTCGCAAAACGTTTTAGCAACCATCTTTTTTTTAGTCGTCAAATATGTCTTTCAACGACTAAAAAATTAGTCGCCTATACATCTTTTCGCAACTAAATACAATGGTCATCAGCAATGCTTTAGTCGCCATTGGCTATGCCATCTGCGACTATTTGTTTTTGGTCGTCGAAAGTAATAGCGACTAATTAGTTTGGTTACTAAAAGCATATAAGCGACCAAATATTTTTGGTCATCAAAAGTAATAACGACTAATGGTTTTAGTTGCTAAAAGCATTTAAGGTAAAGACAACCAAAATATTGTAGTCGTCAAAAGGTGTCTTTAGCAACTAACCATTTTGATTGCAAAATGGAGTCTTTTAGCAACAAAAAATCATTGGTCACTGGTAGTTGACAAACTTTTGATAACCAAAATATTTTAATCGCCAAGAAATTTTTTTTAATATATTTTTTTACTACAGATAAAATATTTTAAATCACTTCATACATATATCATGTAATTGGTATTTTGTAGCATGTAATCATTGCAGTAAGAATACTATTTCAAACTCATTCTTTTATCCATCTAAATAAATTCTCAATACTCATTTAAAGAAATTTTTTACTCAACTCCCATACACACGCATATATATATATATATATATATATATAAAACCTGTAATATAATATTTCCATTCAAATTCTAATACTCATTCATCCATATATCCAATGAATAATCATTCAAAGTCATTCTTACTCAAAAGATTACCTATAATTGACATTTGCAAACAAATTCTAATACTTCTTCATTCTTCCATTCAACTAATAATCATTCAAAGTCATTTCTTACTCAACATATATATAAAACATTTGAAAACAAATCCCAATATTCATTTATTCATTCATAAATCCAACATGATTGCAAATATGTATCCAAAAAAATATCAAAATAAATATAACATCCAAAGCAAAATTCATCCAAATATGCAAATCAAGACAATCTTTTAAAAGAAAAAATCTGCTCAACAAAATCTCCATAATCCAACAGCATCAAAGACCATCTCTTACCTGTAAAAGTATAAAAGTAAATCGTGGTTATTTATGATATATAACTATAAGGAAAAGAAAAATTACAGAAATTAATATTATAAAATTTATCATGTTATTAGTTCTAAACAACCTAGATTCACATTTTCAACAAGCCTTATAACTGAATCCATGGAAACAGTACAAACCCACACCGTCTGAAAGCACAAGATGAGTCTCTGGAACTATAGCCAAAAACTGTGGTTTCACTACTCATTATTCTTATGGAGAGATATACTTCATGTAAAAACCAGAAGTACTCCGCACAACCATGAAACAAGGTTGGACATCCCAAAATAAAACTTAATTCATTAAATATGCAACCATGAATAATAAAATACACCCCAAAGTGAACTTAATTCATCCCAAAATATAACATCACAAAACCAAAATATAGAATCCCAAAACTCATTTTCTAAAATATAACATCCCAAATCCAATGTCTAACCATAATGGTTCCAAAACATCCAAAAGGTATCCTAATAAAACCATATAGTTTTGGGGATGGAAGTCACAAAAGTGGATTCCTTGACTGTTCGGTTAATTGATGTTCCATCCACCATTTTATCATTTTCCATGGTCATTCCTAGAAGATTAGCCCTAGCCAAACTCTACCTTAAATAATAAAGTTTCTACCAGTATATGTTAAATTATATAGTATTGGAATTCTAATGGTATTACTGTTTGTATCAATATTAGGGATATAATTACATATCAATGAATATTGAACTGTACTAACCAACATATTGACAAATATCAATATTAGAAGTTCAACCAAAAATAACAAATGTAAAACTACCTTCATGAAAATGGAAAAGTTTCACCATTGCCGACTTTGTTAGCTAATGCAACTTCAATGGTCTATGCAATTCGAAGAAGAAGAAGTGAAGGTTGAGGCCCTTGATACTACTTAGGTGGCTGTTGTTTCAATTCTTAATTTCCTATGGTGCTTAATATTTCCTACTTAAAATCAATTCATATAAGCCACTACAATAATCTTTAATGCTCTAATGTATCTATTTGATAATTTCTTTTCTTATTTTCTATCTATGGACCATCTATGTTTTGTCAAGGTAAATAAATAATTATACTTTGTTTCCATTAGTGACCTAAATAAAAACTGTTTTATACTAAATTTGTTAGACATAGATTTTAATGCCCCTGTTTATGTATCTATATCCAATTCAGTGGTTAATGCAAATTCTCATGTGACTACAAGCACCGATGACAATTTGAAACAATGAGAATATGCTTAGCTCCGACCAATTATGTAAGAAAAAACAGTAATCACGCACCAATTTTGTTTAGGCATTTGTTGTTAATTGCATAAGGTTTTGTCATTATCAGAATAAAAAGTCGGTTCTGTCTAATCTAAAAAATAAAATAATATTTTCTATTCCAAAATCTAAAAAGTTCTAAACATACAAAAAAAAAAATCTAAAAAACTGAATTGTTTTTAGAGAAACTACTCATTGAGTCATGACCATTGACTTATGATGACTACCTTGTTGTTTTGATTCGTGTAAGAAGAAAGCCCACATGTACAGATGGCATTACACAATTCTTGATAATATTTTTTTAAATTAGTTTGTTTTTGCAGTTTTAGTTAATTTTTTTATTTGAAAGTAAGTCATGTAATAAATTAGCTTCCAATAGAATCACTCATTCAAAACCACCAAATTCATTAATTTATTAAAAGAGTAGACAACTCATTGTTAGGGTTTATGAATTCGGGAAGCAAAAAGGGGAAAGGGGAGAGAATGAAATTTTGTTTTCTTCTCTTTGGTTGGAATCTCTCTCAAGTTTCAAGTAATAGATGCTTGATTCATCATACCTATGTATACTGAATAGCCTATCAATATGAGACTTATTATAAAAAAAAGTTTATGAAAAATGCTCTTCCAGATGGAAACAAATAAAAATGTCTCATTTACAGATGAAAACAAGTAAAAAGGCATAATATTGTCTCTTTTACAGATGAAAACAAGTAAAAATGTCGTCGTCGAGCCTGGTCGCTGATAGAGCCAGAGCGGGGCAGTGCTAGCAAAGGGCGGCGACTATCAGTGCGATGTCCGACGACGACGATCGGTCCTATATATGTTCGGCGGCAACGATGAGTGCTTTGCCGATGGACGACACTCTTTTACAATTGTGGCGGCGAAAGATACAAAGCGAGGGTTTTAAGAAGAGGATTAGAGAGTTGCAGGAAAATAAGAGGACGCGCGCGGGAGAAAATTTTAGAGTCTCTTGGGTTGGATCCATTTAAGAGACAGAGAAAAGGGGCAAAGGGATTCTGCTGTGACTCTATTTTTAATTTTAATTATAATTTTATAATTTAATTAAAATCGTTTATTATTTCATATTTGATGAGTAGTTAATTTGTATAAAAATATAGTCGATTTGACATCACTATGTATATGATTGAAGCATATTTATTTTCAAATAAAATAACTAATTTATTGGATTTTAAAAATAAAATGTAAGATGAATGTGCGCCAATCATATGAATAAAGATACTCGATTGACCTGAGTTTTTACACAAATTATTAACTCATCAGATATAAAATGATAAACAATTTCAATTAAATTATAAAAGTTTAATTAAAATAAAAAATAGAGTCACAGCACCCTGCTGTGAACGGGTTCCTGAGAAAAGAGGTTTTGTAGTTAGAAAGTGTTTGGGCTGTGGCTCAAAACTTTTCTTATAATTAATAACTGAAGGCAATGTCGTAATTAACAAATATAAATAAAATTTGATATTTAAACTTAAATTCGTAAAATTAACACCATGTTATAGATTTACAAGATGAAAAAAAGTTTGGTAATTCGAGTTTTTGGCTAAACAGTAAAAATAATTAAAAAAAAACAAAGAAGTTCATTTATCTTTTTACTTTTATTTTGCCTATCGATTCCAAATACCGGTATGAAAAGGCATAATTGTTATTTTTAATATTTCAAATTAATTTCAATACTATTAAAGAAAAACACTATTGTCAATTTTAAAAATAAAAAATTTAAAAATCTTACCAACAAGCATCAAACGCCACTAAAAAACGGCTAAGTAATTTCCAAATGCCATTCTTTGTTTTCTTTTTAAAATTTTTTGATAAAAATTAAAAAGGCAAAAATAATAATAAAAAAAAACTTCAAATCACAAATCAATCGATAATAAAAGCTCTCGTTTGGCAAACTGGCTTAAAGCCAGCTTTTTTGGCTTTTTGGCAAAAAAAGTCTAGAAATTTTCGTTTTTCAATTTTTAACTTTTATTCTATTGATTTTTTGGATTTTCTTATAATAATTTTTAACTTTACCATCCTATATATAAAATTAAACAAATTTCAACAAATTTCAACCCAACAATCATACCCCAATTCGAGTAATTCCCTAGGTGGCTTATTTGGCTTTTTTAGTGATTGTTTTGCCAACTAAATGAATTTTTGACTTTTTAGCTTAAAGTAAAAAATGAAACTTAAAGTTAGGTTGCCAAATGAACACTTAATTTGAGAATGTTTTTTCTGCTACTAATTTTAATATCTTTTTATAACACTCACTACTACAATGTATTAAAGGCTTATACATAAATATGAAGGTTTGTACTTAAGAGGGTAATAAATAAATAAGAGTCTGCATTGAAATGTCTCAAATTTTTTGTGATAAAAAATTCTCAATCCCAACTCTTATATGTTCATTTTATTTTACCCTAAAAAGTTTTTGTTGGTTTTACTTGTATTTTTTATCACAATTTTTTAAAAAGATAAGGTATTTTTAAATAAGTGTGATCATTAGGTAATACTAAATTAGTATAATCTTTTTTAAAATCAAGAAAAATATTATTTCTCAAAAATTTATAAAAAACCTCACAATAAAAAATAAAAATATTTAAAAAGTTATGCAATTAACACGTATTTTGTTACAGAATTATTCATACACTCATTCTTTCAACTAATTTAATTTTTACCAACAAATTATATGCATTTCACAAAAAAAAAAATTGTTGTTGCTAAGCATTCAATAACTAATCACATTGTTAGTCGCTGAAGGTAAGATTTCCGCGACCACTAATAACTTAATCGCCAATTACAACATTTTTCGCGACTACAATTTCGTTGCCAAAAGACTTTTCATGCGTTTGGTACCATAACATTTGGCGACCAAATTTAAATATGGTCGCCACATAACCTTTTTCGCCACCAACATTTTATTAGTCGCTACAAGCCATAAGTGCCAAACTTTTTCACCGCATTTTTTCTATTGGTGCCAAAACTTGTGGTGTCGAAAACTAGAATTGGTCGCCAAAAGTGTGTAGTAGTGACGAACATTGTTTGGTCGCCAAAAGGCCTTTTATGCAGTGGGCACCACTCCATTTGGCAACCAAATGTCAAATGGTCGCCACCGAACCTTTTATGCAACTAACATTTGTTTAGTCGCGAAAAGTCATAGGTACCAAACTTTTTTCCGCGTTTCTTTCCTTGGCGCCAAAACGTTTGGTGACAAAACTAGAATTAGTTGCCAAAAGTGAGTTGTAGCGACCAAAGTCTTTTAGTCGCCAATTAAAGAGTTTTTTTGCGACTAAACTTTAATCACCTAAAGGTATGCACCTAATTTTTATCACTAGTACCAGACCTTTGGCGACTAAACTTAAATTTGGTCGCAATAAGAGTGTTGTTCGCGACCAAACTCAAAACTATGGTCGCCGATTGTGGTATATTCGGTGACCAATAAAATAATGGTCGCCAATTGTGTTATTTTTTTGGACCAAAAAAATTACGGTCGCCAATTGTTGTATAGTCCGCGACCAATAAGAATATGGTCGCCAATTGCTCTGTATTATGCGACCAAATTCAATGTTAGTCGCAAATATTGGTTGCCAAAAGTGTAATTTCTTGTTGTGTCCATGAGGGTTAGTATTTGGATCATTCTTGAATTTTCAATTGATTTTCTTATCAAAACCTCTTATTCCTCTATAAGGGCAATTATGTGAAGGCAATGATTTATCTTCACTACAAAGAATTTAATTCATTTGAAGTACTTATAGTGTTAGAATTTACCTCATCATTGCTATGAGCCATAAAGCAAAGATCATTGCTTAAATCTTTATTTGAAGTGCTTAACTCAAGTTCATCCCATGTTGTGGCCTTCATAGCTTTCTTTTTCTTCCTTTTTAAATAATTTCTTTGAGATTCCTTTTTGCTTGATTCATTTGAGCCTTAGAATCTTCTAGCAATCTTATTGTCTTTCTTTAAGAATTTTTCAAGCCTTCTATTGATGAACTCCAAATCTTCATCTTCTTCGTCACTAGAGCTCTCTTTGGACGTTTTGAGGGAGACTATAATTTTTCCTTTGCTAAGCTCATTTATCCGGTCAGGGAGCACCATCTCATAAGTGATGAGTGACCCGATGAGTTCATCCAAAATTATCTTCTTTAAATCCCTAACTTTCGTGATGGCCGTGACTTTAACTTCCCATGCCAGCGGCAAACCCCTAAGAACTTTTCTTAACAATTCATATGAGGGGTAAATTTTTCCAAGAGCATTTAAAGAGTTAATGATATTAGCGAAACGAGCATACATATCCAAAATTCTTTCATAAGCATACATTTTGAACGACTCGTATTCACTAGTGAATCTATCTATTCTTAAGTCCCTAACATCCTCGGTTCTTTCAAAAGTGATTTCAAGCTTTTTCCAAATTTCATGAGCACTTATGCAAGTCATAATTCTATTATACTCATTTGCATCTAAAGCACAATATAAAACATTGATGGCACTAGAATTTATATACAAAAGATTCATATCATTATCATCTAATTCATGGTCAAGTATAGTAACTTCTTTCCCTTCAACGATTTTTGTGGGAACAAAATCAACATTTACTATAACTTCCCATGCATGCCAATTGATAGTTGGAATAAAGATTTTCATGCGTTGTTTTCAAAAAATATAATTTTTACTACAAAACAATGGAGGTCGAGTGGACGAATGTCCCTCACCGAAAGGAGATGCACTTATTTGAGCCATGAATCTTTTCACAAATTTTTTTTAAGAAAAATGTAATCCGCTCTGATACCAATTGTTAGTGTAGGTGCAATCTCTAGAGAGGGGTGAATTGAGTATTTAAAAATTTATGCCAAGATTAACCCAATTAAAACACGTGCAATCCCAAACGTCCACAAACAATCTCAACTAATCTCTAATATACAATTTCAAGCATATATATGAAATTAAAGTGCAAAAAAGAAGGAGATAGAGTTAGAGAGATACGGCACCAAGATTTATAAAGTTTGACACTCCGGCTTACGTCCTTGCCTTAAGTAACACCGCTTTGAGGATTCCACTAGTTCCTCCTTCAATAGGCGGAGATACCTCTCTCATTTAAATAGGCAGAGAAGCCTCTCTTGAAAATATCTAATTCTCAAGTTACAATTCCTCCTTATAGGCGGAGATGCCTCTCTCCTTCAGTTGGCAGAGATACCCACTCTTTTAGTAGGTGGAGAAACCTCTCTTGAGAAATTCTTTTCTCAAGCACAAGATTCAAACCCAAATCTTACCATACAAAGAATTGTAGAAACAAGAGATGTACAAGAAAATCACTCTCTTAAAGAGTAGAAGAGTACACAATGAATGCACACACTAATTTACTCCTAAAGAATATAGATATAAAAGCTCAATGAAGAATTCTAATGAATTATGCTATCTTTCAATGAAATTATGAAAAATATGATAATTTGGATTAAGAATTAAAGTACTAAGAGAGTGTAGAAGTGGGAGAGATGAGGGATAATTGAATATGAGGTTTAGAGGGCTATTTATAGCTAAAAATTCAAGAACTAGTTGTTGGGGGTTTTTGAATATTTAATCCCAAAGTCAAACTAGCCGTTGTAACCTAGAATTTGAATTTCTGGCTTATTTAGTCGACTGAATATCAATGAACCATGTTTTTGAAGTTCTAGAAGCATTTCAGTCAACTGGATTTAAAGGTTCAGTCGGCTAAGTCATTTAAAGTATTGAAAACAAGTGGACAGCAACTATTCAATCGACTGAAATGGGTAGTTTAGTCAAATGACGTTGAAAATCACGACTGCTCATTTTTCTCAACTTCAAACGACCATAACTCCATCATCCAGACTCCGAATAGGGTCATTCTTGCATTCGAATTGAAGCCCAGAACATCTATGTTCCAATGGTTCAAGCATCATATGAAAATTCAATTTGTATAAAACGTTATTGCCAAAATAGTGAAGGTGTGTCAATTTTCTTCAAACACTTTTTGCATATTTTTTGCCAAACTTCTTTTGAAACATGTTTTTCATCTTTTTAGGGTTCTTTAACTCAATTTAAATTTTGAGAAAATGTTTTGCATGAGTTATTAAGAATCCTATGGTCAATATAAGGTATCCTATGAGCTTTCACAAATATGATCATTGGTTGTGAACTTACATAGGTTCCTAGATTCAATACACTTAAAATTCTTCGAGTGCTTTTCTTTTCTTCTTAATTTTTATCATGCTCCATGGATCTTAGCCGCTTGAATATGATCTTCATGATTTATGGCTTCCATTTTTCATTCTGAATTGTGCTTAATGTTGAACTTCTATAAACTCACTTAATTTCACAATTAGATTCTTTTGTTTGTTATCATCAAAACGGATGTTAAAACCTTGTTTAGGCCAACAGTGGGATCTTGAGGAATTGGAAGAAGGGCCTATGAACATGGAAGCATTCGATGATGGAGAGGAAAATATTTCGAAATGACATGCAGTGGTAGAGGAACCATATGATGATGGAGGACACTAGCCTATTGGAGAACCTTGGGTGCCCCCTCTACGTTTCGATTATGAAGATCCTTTTGATGGGATTATGCTTCCTCAACCTTTTGAAGTGCAAATCCATGTGAATGAGGAATCTTGCTGGTTTGCACATAATTTAATGGGAATAGTAGAAGACCTTTGGGGAGCCAAAGAGACGGATAGCATGTGGGCAATAGAAGGAATTTAGCAAGTAGACAACCAAGAAAGGGATAAAGTAGAAGATTTTTGGGTTTTTTAAGGAAGAGAGCACTCAGTGATAGAAGTTAAGAAAGTAACTGACCAGTTTGAAGGATTGTGGGAACTAGAGGAACAAGTAAAACAATTAACAAGAAGCAAGAGACACTTTAATCTTGCTCAGTAAAAAAAGGGGCAACCAAGTAAAGGGGCAGAAGAGTTGAGGTAGCAAGAAGAGAGACAAGATGGCGAAGAGGAGGATGTGGTGCTGAAACAATTAAAAAAGACACAGGCGAATGTTAGTTTTTGGGGATTGCTGGTAGCTTCTCACAAACATAGACAAGCCATGTTAAAGGCTTTGAACACAGTGGATATCCTAATTGATTTTCTCCTAATCAGTTGGTTGGAATGATAGTACTGGATAAACAGTCGAATGTGATTGCTTTTAGTGACAAAGATTTCACCCCAGATCATAATAAGTAGTTACATTTGACTGTTAAATGTTTGGGAAAGTGGGTATCAATTGTTTTGGTTGACAATGGTTATGTGCTCAATGTATGTCCACTACGTGCAGCCTATTGCATGGGATTGAAAACTCAAGATTTCAAGCTGAGTGCACAAGGATTACAAGCTTACGATAACACCTAGAGTAATGTATTGGGTTTGGTAACTTTTGCCGTGACAGTTGGAGCATTAGAGAGTGAAGTAGAGTTTCATGTTTTTGATGTGCCGGCTTTGTTCAACCTACTACTACGAAGGCCGTGGTTGCATAATCCAGCAGTGAGAGCAGTACCGTTGACCCTGCATCAGAAGGTTAACTTGGTAAAAGACGGGGTGACTATCACAATTTCGGGAGAAACTGGCATGTCGACCCCTCTCAATGACACCACGCCGCTCCTTGAAATTCAACATGGAGAATAAGACCTCCTCCTCAGCGAGTTTGATTTTGATGAAACCAAGGCTGTTCAAGTGCTAATGAACGAAGAAGATAATTATGTGAACCCGAAAGTAGTAGCAATGATGAAGGGAATATTTTTTTGCTCAGAGTTAAACTTGGGAAGAACCTACATGGGATCACAATACTAATCATTGTTTATCACAACCGTCAGAGATATGGGTTCATATATAAGCCATAATTAGAAGGTATGAGAAAACAAAAGATTAGAAAGTATAGACCAACGTTTAATGGGAATTTCGTCAAGGAAGGAGATGACTTTCCCTATTATGGATTTTCGAACCATGGATTGAAGAAGAAACTAATCAGATGTTACCCATACTATAAATCTTCTTCAGTCAACGATTATCTGACAGTGAGGAAGAAATGGAGGTATGGCAGACGGATTCACCAAGAAGGTACCAGTTAACTGGGTAGATTACTTTAAGCAAGGAGATCTAGGTCCTTTCTTCATTGAAGAGATGGCCCAAATGCGTATAGGCAATGAAGAGGATAAAGTTGTGTTGATGATGGATGCCGACGAGCCTGTGGATTACATTGAGTTCATTATGGATGCTGCTGATGGAGTGTGGAAGAGTCAGTCTTTTGAGTCCTTTTATGTGTATGATGCAAAAAGTAAGTTGGAGTTCGAGTCCCGTAAGTTTATCGTGTTTGAGTCTGTAAGCAGTTCCTTATAATGGAAAGTCTGTTGGGAGTGCATCTATTAGCATTCTGGGTTCTTCTTTCTATTTCAAGTTTAAGTCACAGGTTATACCCCCTTTTGAAATCAATGAAATGAATTCGGATTTTGCTTACTTTATTGTACCTCAAATGTCTTACGTGGATTCTAAAAATTTTAAAGATTCGAAGGGAAAATCCTCTAAGAATTAAAAATTTTAATTGAAAGGAAGAAGAAATAAGAGCTAAACCAGTAATGGAAGAAATTGTTTCAATAAATCTTAATAATGAAAAGGACCCACAAATGGTTTAGATCGGTTCTACGCTATCTTAAGAAGAATGTGAACAGTTAACCATTTTATTAAAAGAATTTAAGGATATTTTTGCATGGTCCTACAAAGCTATGCCCAAAATCAATCTCAACATCGTGCTGCATCAATTACCACTCTATCTCGACGCTAAGCCTATTAAGCAGAAGCTCGAAAGAATTAGACCAGATAGGGCTCTTAAGATCAAAGAAGTGACCAAACAAATTGATGCTAAATTCCTCATATTCACAGAGTATCCGAAGTGTGACACCTCGCTCCCCAGACATGTCATGACATATGTAACTATAAATAAAGGACATATTCTAGCCGAACATTCATAGATACATAAGATAGTTACTACATCATTAACAGTTCAGAGTTTATTCAAAATACGTAATAATTATAGTCATTTAGAAAATTTCAAAAAGAGTTACAATATGCCCATGGAAAACTGAACAAAAGATCCAAAAAGTAGATATCATACGTCTCCAAGCTACGTCATTGGGGTTAACCGACTCTTGTCACTCTCCCCCTTCTTCGTAGTCTTCTTCCTCAACGAACACACCTTCCTTAAAAGGTATTTCTTCTTTACTTGTGACGCGAATGCCACGAGTCGAAACCCATAAGTAAATTTCTTAAACTGTCTAACAAACTCACAACAATATATCCTACAATACATATCATATAATACCCAATACAAATTTAAGGGCAATAGATAGACAACTTATCATTTCAACAGGGCAAGCACATATAAGAACAGTGGTGCGAGTGCGTGATGCAGATGAATGCAATGTAGTAGCCCAACCTAAGGTCTCTCCAGAAAAATATCATGAATTCCATGTTGAAAATTATAGAATAGACTTGATGGCTCTTGATCACCGAACTTATCCTCGCCTCATTGCGAATAGTAAATGCCTTGCCAGGCATTATGCCACAACTATTTTATTCAATGGCAACGACATGGGGACCGACCTTTATCCAATTTTATCCATCCTTATTCCCGGTCAACCAATCCCACCTTAAGAACAAGGATAATCATTTGATGTCAACCCAAAATCTAATTAAAGCTAGTGACGAGCCCATGGTGCCTAATTTCCTTTTTATAATAAAAACCTCCAATTTAATTTCAAATATGGCAACCAGGGACGTCCTGGATCCACAACCACTGAATAAATAATTTCCATGTCACTCAACCCAGTTGAAGGATACGAAAGGGGGACTCCGATAACCCATGATGAAATGTAAGAATGCCCATGACGTGCAATATGCCTCTCGTGTACAATTAATCATGGCATGATATATAAACATGACATGGCACACGGTACAACTTGCTAAAGCATCAAGTACAAGTATGCAAAACATAATCATAACTTATGTGACATAGAATCGGACTATTGGCATAAGTTCACTTCATCAAAACTATCATTTCATACATTAATCACTCACAAAGTTTATATAAATTTCTCATACTCAAGTCCCATAAAACAACATGCCATTCGCACACTTAGCGAATTTTAGGTAATTATTCAATTGCTAGTTTTAAAGTTGTGATAATGTTTTGAAGTACTTAGATATAGATTTAATTTTTTAAATTTTAACATCAATTAGATAAAATTATTTTCTAAAAATTTCATGTTTATCACTAACGTTAGATCCTAGGTCACAAGGGTCATTTATTTTATTTAAATAAAAACCGTTCAATATTTTGCAGAGAAAAACAAAGAAAATGAGCCTCTTTTGCCACTGTTTTGGGGCATTAAATCAAGTGTTCTAGGTCTGATATTTGGAGAGATTTTAGATTAAGGTGTCCCCTACAAATTTCATGTTTTGTTCTAGAGCAAGTTATTTGAAAAAAGTTTGAGATTTTAGCCAATTTATAAAAACGGTTCAGTCAGCCTAAAAAGGGTATGCAAAATGTGTTTTTAACAGAGAGTGCTCAAAAATTTTGAGGTATCATCCGAGGGTATTTTGGGATGATGTTGGCTCAGTATTTAGTTTAATATGTTAGCTACATTATTTATGTTTGCCACGTTTGGATTTGGCTACAAAAAGTTGGGCTTTGATTGTCACAAAAATGTGTGATAGAGAGGTCTGTTAGTTACTAAACCTCAACAGTGACTTTGGAAGATGTTTTGACTCATCAAGACTTCATAGTTTTGGCTCATTTTTGTTGGTCCCAACGATAAATAGGTCCTATAAAAGTTTTATGTTTTGACCTAAGCTCGATTCTCACTCTAACTTAGAGGTTTTAGGTTTGTAACTTAGAGTAATCAAGATCTAACACTCTTTGGCAAAAATGGCACACCTGGAGTTCTACTCAACGAAATCACTTCAAACAAATTTTGTATGAAAGAGAGCTCAAAAGGTTAAATTGAGATGCAAATATCAATTTAAGACCATTTTTCTACATTTAGTTATGGCATTTTAAATTTGGTGGCAGAATCTTGGTATGCCCAGAAAAGTAGGTAACTTATGGTTTTAATAACTTTGCTCATGCGATGTCCATTTTTATTATGTTTTCTTTGTATGAATGTTATAAAATCACATAAACTAAAACTCTAGAACATGTTTAAGCCATAAAACTAAAGAATACGCACATGCAAACACATGCAAAGCTTGCTCATACATAAACATCCCATAAACTTCTCTTACGACGCCTTTTCGAGTTATTATTTGTTTTATCTTTTTAGGGTTGATTATAGAGATGGATTGAAAGTTATCTTAAGTGAGAATATCAGAGGGCTTTAGAGAGTTTACTTACCTTGTTGGATGCTCAAAAGGTTGTAGGAGAATAGGACTTAGCTTTGTAGTTTGCTCCTTGATCCTTCCCTCCTCCTTCTTTCTTGCTTCTTTCTTCTTCTCTCCTTCTTCCCTTGAGAATACTTAGAAAATTTTTGGTCTCCCTCACTCTCACTCTCTCAGCCAAAATATGTAGAGAGAAAGGGGTGGTGTTCGGCTTTTATTTATAGAAAAATGGGTGGAAGACTTAATAATTGATCTTGTAAGGAAATATAATATTTTTAATTCATAATTGGTTGCATGGGGTGGGCAAGGTATTTTCAAGAAATATTTTTCAGAATATGGCAGTAGGGAAATTGGCTGGGACTGTTTAGGGGGGCTCAAAAGCTGTTTTTGCATTATTTTATGTATTAAATTGTGTTTTGGAACCATTTTGTGCAAGAAAATGCATAAAATATTAATTTTATGTATCTTTTTAGTACCAAAATCTAGTTAAACCTATTATATTAATGTATTTATAATTAATTTAGTCTTTTCATGATTTATCCTAATTTTGATAGCAATTAATTAAATAGGTATAGGCTTTTAAATTAAATTAAGCTAGTTTGACTAGAATTGACTTTGTGACTTATTTATTGTGTAGAGATTTTAAATAATTATTTGTTTATTTTTGTTGACCTATATTATTATATACATTACTTGTTGAAAAAGTATTAGATCAAAATAATGCTTAATTAATACGTCATTTCTCGTTTTTAAGATTAAAAATGCAAAAAGAAGGAAAAAGTAACTTTTTGGGAAAAATTTTCTAGGTGACCAGCCATGCAAGCGAAATTTGGTTATTTTTATTGTTATTTTGTATTTTATTAATTAATTATATATAAATATCTGATTTTGGGTGTTTATGTGTCAAATTTTGGATTCTTAGGACTTTTTGTTGTACTAGGTGTAAAATGGTCATTTTACCATAATTATGAGAATTTGTAATTTGTAATTTTATATTTTATGTTATTGACTTAATTTAAGCTATCCCGAGACTTTTTTTAGTATTAGGGTTTTGTCTTTGAGTATTCGGCCTTTTTAGGGTTTTCGGGTCAAATTAGGGTTTTGGGTTGAGTTAGGGTTTCTTATATTCATGCAACAACCTAAGTTCTTATTGTCTATCCGTTGCTAATACTAAGGGTTGAGCTAGATCGCTATATGGATAGTTACAGTCCGGGCTGTTACAACTAGGGTTCGGGCTGGAGTGTTACAATCTACCCCCTTAAATAAATTTTGTCCTCAAAACTTCATGCGAAAGGTTGTGGATGGCTATTTGCACCTCTTCTCTTTGAAGTTGTTATCCTTGTTTTCTTGAGTCATTCTTTATTGAGGATGTGGACAAGGTTGGGTTTATATGTTCAACATTTTGGGGAAAGCGGTTGTTTAATCTTACTAATTTCTTAAATCGATCACTACGAAATTCTCAATGGTCACGTCGCATACTTGCGGTGCGATAATTGTTTGACTAGTGCTAACCTAAAAGCCTTCATCCTTCAAGCGTATCCTTTTTCTGAGATAATGCAACAAGTTTATTTAGCGCATATCTTAGAGTTTGCAAATTTAGGCGTATCTCTGATCATTAACGAATACTCCTTCTTCTCTTGGAAAGGCAAGCCTTCTTTCCATTTATTTTCCCCAGTCCTTCTGTATAAGCTACGGACGTTGGTACTTTTTGTGCCTAGGATGACTGCATTCGTAGCAGAGCCTTATCTTTGAAGATTGATTCCTTGCTAGCCTTAGTTGGTTGGTATGGTGGTACGGCTTTTTGGGAACAAATTCCCTCTTGTTCCTCAGTGGCCCTCCTTGATCATCTTCTCCAATTCTTATCGAACAGTGCGTCATCTTATGTTCTGGCTGGTTGCACTTGTAACAAGCTCTTATTGTTGGTCTTTGTTGTTGCTTTGTGGCCTTAATTCAAACCTCGGTTGTTCGAGAAAAAATTTTCTTCTCAGGTGTCGAGATACTCTATACCCTTAGGTTCGATAAGTACCATGATCCTTCTTGGGGTGCCCTCCCTCACGATTGATCCAAATTGGCTGCTAGATCTTGCAAGATTCGTGCTAGGCTCAGGACATCTACTTCCTCCTTGGTCTCACCTACTTTTACTAACTGTCCATGGTTTTTTCCTTGTCCCGCCATCTTCAAGGAAGATAAAAGGAAAAGGGGTTACTGAACTGTTTGATAAAGTTGGTTCTACTTATAAGGTAAAAGCATAACACTCAATCTGTTTGTTAATATAAAAAGTCTCATCCAATGAGATCCTACCGCTCTTTACCGTAGATTGTCAACGTAGGGTTACCATTCTGAGTTCTATATGAAGTTCTGTTATTGCATTTCGGGTTTCACTTCATTGACTAGTAGAGAGCTGTTCCGACCAATCAGTTCCTCTCTATTTCTATTTCGTATATTGATAATCTCACAGTATTGTGTTCACACAAAATCTTATGGTTGTAAAAGCTAACTCGGGAGCAGTTTGTTGTAAGTAGGTTTGGACCGAAGATAAGAATTTCCTTCAATTCCTTTTATGCCTACATTTAACATACTTTTGATGGTTTAGAACCGAGTGTTGATTGCCTAGGCGAGATGTGGGCCTTAGTTAAGTATGGTAAAGAACTTATGTTGGTATAAAATCTCACGAATATACTTTTTGCTTGTAGCTACCGGTGTGTCGTGAGGCCTATAGATAGAAAGCTGGCAGCCTTAGTAACGTAATTTATTACAACCCGAATGTCATCATGCTCTTGAGACGGTCTTGACGAAGTCCGTAATCATCTACCTTCTTCCTTATTCTAATCTTTCCAAGCATTGTATTATTTCTCTTAGCTTCCGCCATTGTTCCTTCACGTATTGGTGCGTAGGGTTTGAGTGTTTCTTCTAATGGCTGGATCGTTTCTCTTCGGTGGTTGGTCACTCTAGGGCAATCGAATGTGATAAAAGTACATCTAAGGCAAATATCGAGTCGTATGATTCATTGTGGTTTGATGGTTAATTCCCCTTCAGGCTTCTGATGCTCATGGTTGTTGTCAAATTTTTTTATTAAAGGTGAGGATGGTAGGATTCGAATTCTAAAAGGCTAACGTGCATAATATGGGTATTCTGAGCTTGAGGTTGTCTCTTGTTTTTCACTTCTCTACTGTCGGTACGAATCTATTGCTTCCCGAGTTGTTGGCTTTGTGGGTCCACTATGAACTAATCTAGGGAAAGTCTAAATCCCGTTACATGGTGATGTCATGAGTCCCTTGATGTGAAACTGTTGTTCCTAACTATAGATGAATGATGGCATAGTTCTACTTGTCAGGTCCTTTAAAAAGGTGCAACTAGTTGAGTAAACCCTTACTTAACCATTCCTATAGTCACGGTCTCAACTTTCAAAACGCAGACGTTGGCGGTACTTTATGTCGTAATGTTGATGAAAGATTGCCCTATGATTTAAAGAGGTATTAAGAGGTTCTCGTGCATTGTCCTAGTATTTCGTGAAAGCATTAAAGCCTAATAATGTAATTTCCTGACGTTCGTCGTCACTCATAGACCTACGGGTAAGGTTTTGAAGATCGACGAGCAAACATACATGGGGTTTAATAAGGATGGTCAACTCAATTTTACTGGTTTTAGAGAAGGTGACCATAAGGCAACGAATATGTAAATGCTTAGCTAAAAATTTTGAATGGTTCAAAACATAACTGGGACTAGAGTAACTTAGGGCGGAACCCAGATGGTTCAGAGAAATGTTAAATTTAGGCAAGGTGTCATAGTTAAAGCAACAGGTAGCCAAAATGGATATTTGCCCTGAAACTACATCGGCCTAACACATTTCAATTCAAGCATCCAAGTCAACTCCCTAGGTTGAAATTTCAAGAGTCCACAGAATTGCTTCAGTCGGACATAGTATTAAAGTTAAGAATTGAATGGTGGTGAAGGATTACCTACGAATGTTATTAGGACCATTGTTGAGGACCGGTGATATTAGAAGGAAAGATAAACGAAGAATTTTAACCGGTATAGAAGTTGATACAAGGGTTTAGGAAAAGAAACTCCTAAGGGTTGCGGGCTTTTAATGACGTTTTTCTCAAAACTTAGGCTACTCCTAGTGCCTTATCATCTAGTGGTTAGTCAACTTATCGTTGGTTTGATTGTCTATTAACTTTCTAAGAGAGTGTCAAGATTAGGGAATTATTTCCATTATTAATTGTCTTCATGTTTTTTTTGGGGGCGGAGGGATATTGTAGATTTTAGTTTGAGATTATGAGATAGTTTATGATTTTGAGATAGTTTATAAAGAATTTAACAACGAATACTTGCATTTCATTTAACACGTAACTGGTACAAGGTTCTCAAAAAGTTCACACAACATACATACAATCTTCAAATAAGAGAAAAAGTACAGTGACTAGCGTACTAAAGCCTAAACAAAAAAATGCGGATAAAAGTGGCGAACAGTTGCCTCGCGTTCCCAAGTCGCTTCGTAAATGCCGTAGCAGTGCCACTGCACTTCCACATGCCAGAAGCCCTCCGACCCCATACGAGTCTTGTTGATTATGGCAACTGGTTTTTCAAGGTACGTTTCCAAATTGTTAAAGTCGATTGCCGGGTTGCGCGGGTTGATGATTCCTCTCCTATTCTTTGGTTTCTGTGTCTGCATCCACTTTGCATCCATTTTATCTCCTAACAACTTTTTGAATCCCAGCGATACCTTCAGACGGTAACTGGTTTCATCTCACCTCTCCAATACCCTTAGTGGACCCATGTACCTCGAAAAAGACTTAGGCTTTTTCCACTTCCACCTCCTTTCGGGGAATACTCTCGCATACACCTGTTCTCTGATACGATAGTCCTTGCAAAAATCCTGGTGACTCTAGCAAATTGTCGCATCTGTCTCTTTGTGGTCCTCTGATTCGGGTGGTGGCGCCTCTAGTGGATCATAAAGGAAAGTGATGGCTCGCTCCTCGTTCTTGTCGTCGTCCTCAATTCCCTCCTCATCGTCTGCTCCAAAGTATACCCCATCCCCTACTACATCATGTTCTTCATTTGCTACTACTTCCTCGACCTGTTCTTCTCCCTGAACTGGCCACTCATTCGAAAACATCCATGCTAATGAAAACATGTCTACTGGGTCTTGATCTTCAATGGGTTCTTCCTTAGGGTCTGAGTCCTCTGGTTCCTATGCTGCCCACAATTCCCCGGTCGGCTCTGCGTCGGACGCCATCCTAAAAAAATAAAAATAGAGAAAACCCTAAGGTAAAGATTTTAAGTTGTTAAAATTATATGTGATAAATTATTAGTACAGACATTCTACAGAGTTTCTATGCTACAGAACTTGCAATCTCCCATTTTTCAAGGCTTGAAGGTTCACTAAACCTAGGCTTTGATACCAACTGTGACACCCCATTCCCTGGGCATGCCAGGACATATGTAACTATAAATAAAAGACATATTCTAACCGAACATTCATAAATACATAAGATAGTTACTACATTATTAACGGTTCAGAGTTTGTTCAAAATACTTAATAATTATAGTCATCTAGTAAATTATAAAAAGAGTTACAATATGCCCATGAAAAACTGAACAAAAGATCCAAAAAGTAGACATTCTACGTCTTCAAGTTGCATCGTTGGGGTTAACCGACTCATGTCACTCTCCCCCTTCTTCGTAGTTTTATTTCTTAATGAACACGCCTTCGTCAAAAGGTTCTTCTTCTTTACCTATCGCACAAATGCCATGAGTCGGAGCTAAGAAGCAAAATTTTTAAACCATCTAACAAACTCATAATAAGATATCCATCAATACATATCGTATAATACCCAATATAAATTTAAGGACAAGAGAAAGACAACTTATCATTTCAACAGGACAAGTACATATAAGAACAGTGGTGCGAGTGCGTGATGCAGATAAATGCAATGTAGTAGCCCAACTCGACGTATCTCTAGAATAGTATCATGAATTCCATGTCGGGAATTACAGAGTAGACTTGATGGCTCTTGATCACCAAACCTTTCCTCGCTTCGTTGCAAATAGTAAATACCTTGTCGGGCTTTATGCCACAATAGTTTTACTCAATGGCAACGGCGTAGGGACTGACATTTATCCAATTTTACCCATCCTTATTCCAGGTCTACCAATCCCACCTTAAGAACAAGGATAATCATTTAGTGTCAACCCAAAGTCTAATTAAAGCTAGTGATGAACCCATGGTGCCTAATTCCCCTTTCATAATAAAAACTTCCAATTTAATTTCAAAGAAGGCAACCAGGGATATCCTAGATCCACAACCACTGAATAAATGATTTTCATATCACTCAACCCAATTGAAGGATACGAAAGAGGGACTCCGATAACCCAAGATAAAATGTAAGAATGCCCACGACGTGCAATATGCATCTCGTATACAATTAATCATTGCATGGTATATAAATATGACATGGCACATGGTACAACTTGCTAAAGCATCAAGTATAAGTATGCGAAACATAATCCTAACTTATGTGACATAGAATCGGACTATTGGCATGAGTTCACTTCATCAAAACTATCATTTTCATACATTAATCACTCACAAAGTTCATATAAATTTCATATACTTAAGTCCCATAAAACAACATGCCATTCGCACACTGAGCAAATTTTAAGTAATTATTTAATTACTAGTTTTAAAGTTGTGACAGTATTTTGAAGTACATAGACATAAATTTAATTTCTAAAATTTTAACACCAATTAGATAAAATTATTCCCTACAACTTTCATATTTATCACTAAGGTTAGATCCTAGGGCACGGGGGTCATTTATTTTATTTAAGTAAAAATCGTTCAGCATTTTGTAGAGAAAAATACAAAAATTGGGCCTCCGTTGGCCACTATTTTGGAGCGTCCATCCAAGGGCTCTAGGTATGATCTTCGGTGAACTTTTAGAGTATGGTGTCCCCTAAAAATTTTATGTTTTGTTCTAGAGCAAGTTATTTGGAAAAATTTTGATATTTTAGCCAATTTATGAAAACGGTTCAGCCAGCCTAAAAAGGGTCTCTAGAGTGTGTTTTTCACAGAGAGTGCTCAAAACCTTTGGGGTTTCATCGGAGGGTATTTTGGATTAATATTTGATCAGTATTTATTTTAATATGTTAGCTACATATTTTATGTTTACCGCTATTGGATTTGGCTTCTAAAAAGTTAGATTTTAGGTCTCACAAAAATGTGTAACAGAGAGGTCTGTTAGTTACTAAACCTCAACAGTGACTTTGGAAGGTGTTTGGACCCTTCAAGACATCATAGTTTTGGCTCATTGTTGGTGGTAAGAAGGATAAATATGTTCTATACAAGTTTTATGTTTTGACCTAAGCTCGGTTCTCACTCTAACTTAGAGGTTTTAGGTTTGCAACTAAGAGTGGTCAAGATCTGACACTCTTTGAAAAAAATGACACACCTGAAGTTCTACTCAACGAAATCACTTCAATACAATTTTGTATGAAATAGAACTCCAAAGGCTAAATCTTGACACAAAAATCACTTTAAGACCATTTTTCTACATTTACTTATGGTGTTTTAAAGTTGGTGGCATAATCTTGGTACATCCAGAAAATCAAGCAACTTAGGGTTTTAATAACTTACCTCATGCAATGTCCATTTTTATTGTGCTTTCTTTGCATGCATGTTATAAGCTCACATAAACCAAAACTCCAAAACACGTTTAAGCCATAAAATTGAAGAATACACACATGCAAACACATGCAAAACTTACTCATACATAAACAGCCCATAAGCTACTCCTACGATGCCTTTTTGAGTTATTATTTGTTTTATCTTCTTATGGCTGATTATAGAGATGGATTAAAGGTTGTCTTAAGGGAGAATATCAGAGAGTTTTAGAAAGCTTACTTACCATGTTGGATGCTCAAAAGATTGTAGGAAAATAGAACTTAGCTTTGTAGTTTGCTCCTTGATCCTTCCCTCCTTTTTCTTTCTTTCTTCTTCCTTCTTCTCTCCTTTTTCCCTTAAGAATACTTAGAAAATTTTTGGTCTCCCTCACTCTCACTCTCTCAGCCGAAATATGTAGAGAGAAAGGGGTAGTGTTTGGCTTTTATTTATAGAAAAATGGGTGGAAGACTTAATAATTGATCTTGTAAAGAAATATAATATTTTTAATTCATAATTGGTTGCATGAGGTGACCAAGGTATTTTCAAGAAATATTTTTCAGAATTTGGCTGAGACTGTTTAGGGGGGCTCAAAAGCTGTTTTTGCATTATTTTATGTGTTAAATTGTGTTTTGGAACTATTTTGTGTAAGAAAATGCATAAAATATTAATTTTATGTATCTTTTTGGTAATTAAATCTACTAAAACCTATTATATTAATGTATTTATAATTAATTTAGTCCTTTCATAATTTATCCTAATTTTGATAGCTATTAATTAAATAGGTGTAGGCTTTTAAGTTAAATTAAGTTAGTTTGACTAGAATTGACTTTTTAACTTATTTATTATGTAGAAATTTTAAATTATTATTTGTTTATTTTTGTTGATCTACATTATTGTATTATTATATATATTACTTGTCTAAAAAGTATTAGATCAAAATAATGCTTAATTAATACATATTTTCTCATTTTTAAACTTAAAAAAACAAAAGGTAACTTTTTGGGCACAATTTTCTAGGTGATCGGCCATGTAAGGGAAATTTGGTTATTTTTATTGTTATTTTATATTTTATTAATTAATTGTATATAAATATTTAATTTTGGGTATTCATGTGTCAAATTTTAAATTCTTAGGACTTTTTGCTGTATTAGGGGCAAAATGGTGATTTTATCCTAATTATGAGAATTTTTAATTTTTAATTTTATATTTTATGTTATTTACTTAATTCAAACTGTCCCGAGACTTTTTTGAGTATTAGGACTTTGCCTCTGAGTATTCAGTTTTTTTAGGATTTTTTGGTTGAGCTTGGGTTTCTTCTATTCATGTGATGAGCTAAGTTTTTATTGTCTATCCGTCGTTAATACTAGGGTTTAGGCTAGATGGCTCTACAGATAGTTACAGTCCGAGCTGTTACAATTATGATCTGGGTTGGGGTGTTACACGAAGTGAGTAGCCAATATCGTGCTGGTGCCAAAGAAAGATGCAAGGATCCGAGTATGTGTTGATTTTAGAAACCTTAGCAGAGCCAGTCCTAAGGATGACTCCCCCCTCCCCCACATAGATGTGTTGGTAGACAATACTGCTGGGAATACACTCATGTGCTGCATGGATGGATTTTCATGGTATAACCAGATATTGATGGAACTTGAAGATCAAGAAAAAGACTACCTTGATGATGCCTTGGAGAACCTACTGTTATAGGGTCATGCCGTTCGGACTAAACTGCGTAAAAGCAACCTACCAGAGGGCTGTAACTATGTTGTTACACGATATGATACACAAGGAGGTGGAAGTATATATGGACGACGTGATAGTGAAATCCAAGACCAAGGAAGGACTTGCAATGGCACTGAGAAAGTTCTACGAGCGGATAAGGAAGTACAGGATGTGTTTAGACTCGCAAAAATGTTCTTTTGGAATAATGGCGGGAAAGATGCTTGGATTTATTATCACATAGCGAGGAATAGAAGTCGATCCATCAAAGATCAAAGCTATTCTTGCTATGCCTTCCCCAAGGACCAAAAAGGAGGTAAGGAGCTTTGGTAAAAATTTAGTTTATCAGCTAATTTATAGCTAAATTGACCACAACCTGTGAACCTATGTTTCAACTCTTGAAGAAGGGAACAAAGTTTTGATGGGATCAATAGTGTCAAGACGCTTTCGATACTGTACGACGATACCTACAAAACCCTCTGGTCTTGTCGCCACAAGAACCTAATAATTCTCTGATCTTGTATCTATGAGTGACTGATTCAGCAATGGGATGCATGCTCGCATAAGGGGATGAGGCTAAGGTGGAAAGAGTCATCTACTACCTAAGCACAAAGATAACGAATTGCAAACTTCAATTTACGCCTTTGGAAAAGACTTGTTGGGCATTAGTTTGGGCATCGAGGAAGTTACGACACTATATGCTAGCATACCGAGTTGTTCTGATCTCTTGGATGGATAAATTTAAATACTTGTTTGAGAAACTGGCATTGATAGGAAAGTTAGCCCAATGGTTACTAATGCTGGCCGAATTTTATTTGCAGTGTGTCATGAGGAAATCGGTGAAAGGAAGATGTGTCGTAAAATTTTTAGTCGATCGTCCCGTTGGAGGAGAAGAAGAACTTGAATTTGAGTATCCCGACGAATAAGTTTTGAAAATTGAGAAGGATCTATGAACCTTATATTTCGATGGAGCTTCGAATCAATGCAGATATGGGATAGGGATGATTTTAATAACCTCTAATGATTCTCATATCCCATTAGCTAAGAAGTTAAGTTTAGAGGTTACAAACAAATAGGCCGAATACGAAGCTTGCTTAGCCAAATTGGAAGCAGCCTTAAAACTAGGGACAAGAAAATTGAAAGTTATTGGAGACTAAGCTCTGGTTGTATCCTAAACAAAATGAGAGTGGAAGGTCAAAGAGGAAAGGCTAATCCAATACCACTGAGAGCTTGAGATAATGTTCCCCTTTTTGAGAACGTGGTGTTTACCCATGTACAAAGATTGCAGAATAAATTTATCGACACTTTGGCTACCCTAGCATCGATGATAGATATACCACCTGAAGTAAGAATGAGACCTTTGGAAATTTAGGAATAAGATATACTCGTAGTCGATAGCATTGCCACAATCTAAGAGGTTGATGATGGGTTACCATGGTATCATGACATCTGAAATTTCATTGAAAATAGAGAATATCCTTATCAGGCAAGCAAGAAGGATCAAAGAGCCATCAAGAGACTCGCTGCACAGTTCGTAATTTGTGGAGGAGGGTTGTATAAGAGAGGATATTTGGGAGTTAACAAACTCTATATCAATATAGAAGAAGGGCATGAACTGATGAGGGAGATTCATAGAGGAGTCTGTGGATCTTATATAACTGGATTAATGTTAGCAAAGAAGATTTTATGTCAAGGGTACTTTTAGATGACGATGGAAATATATTGTTACAAATTTGTTCAGAGATGCCAGAAATGCTAAGTTGACGCTAACCTTATGCATATGCCGCCATCTCAGCTTTATAGTATGACTTCACTATGGTCTTTTTTGGTTTGAGGAATTGACATGATAGGAAAGATTACGCCAAGGTGTCTAATGGGCGCAAATTCTTCCTTGTGTTTATCGACTATTTTACAAAATGGGTTGAGGCCGCTTCTTACTCCATTCGGAAAGCTTCCCAAGTAGCCAAGAGCATTAAGGAGAACCTCATTTGTCGATATGGGGTTCCACATGAGATTGTTTTAGATAATGTCTCCCATTTTCAAGGCGAAGTTCTGAACCTCTTAGAGGAATGTTGGATAATAGCTCATAATTCTTCCCCATATAGACTACAGACCAATGGAGCTGTGGAAGTTGTCAACAAGAATGCGAAGAAGATTTCACATAAAAGAATAGAGGCAAGTAGAGATTGGCCAGAAAAACAACCATTTGCACTTTGAGGATACCAAACGTCAGTCAGGACTTCAACTGGAGCCACACCATATGCATTGGTTTATGAGCTGGAAGTAGTCTTTTCCATAGAGTTGGAGATTTCATCTTTCAGGATAATGGATGAGAGTGGTATTTCGGAATCATATTGGTAAAGGGGTAAGTTTTAAGAATTATTGTCATTTGACAAAAGGAGACTCAAGGCATTGTTCCATATCCAAGGGTATCAGAGAAGAATAGGTTAGGCATTTGACAAGAAGGTTAAGCCTCGAAACCTAAAAGAAGGTGACTTGGTTCTCAAGGAAATTAGGGTTCCTATTTTCGACCCAAGGGGCAAGTTCAAGCCTAATTAGGTCGGGCCTTATCTTATTAAAACTGTGATGTTAGGTAGAGTTGTCATTCTCATGGATTTAGATGGAAACACCTTCTCTACACCAACCAACTCAGATCATCTCAAGAAATTCTACCAATGAGAGAAAAATGAAAATGTAAAAAGAAAAGCTCACTGAGTTAAAAACCATAAAGGTGGCCCAGGAAAAAGTTACAGTATCCCACAAGGCCAAAAACCTAAAAGAGCGACATTAGCAAAAGTTAGGGCATTAAAAAGAAAAGTGTCAATACTCGAGTGTAACCCAAGCCTCGAACTACGTTATGGCCTAATTCTCCTCCTTAGAATATGTAGGCAGCTTCAGTTTGAAGTTTGGCCCAATCCTTTTGATGAAACTCTCCTTTGTAATCCTGTTTCAAGTGGTTGGTTAATACACGAGCTTTCGTTAAGTTTTTTTTCTAATAGATTAGTTATATTGCAAAAACAAAAATCTGGAGAATAGTTTCAGGAATCATCGCGAACTAAAAATGGAGAAACTTTCATTGATAAGTTTTACTGATTCAGTTTGATTCTAAAACAAGAGAGACTCGCAAGTCCTCATCATTTTCCTAAAAAGCCAAAAAGTAAACAAGATATTGAGGTATAACTTAGAAGAGTCAAGTCCTCCTTTTTGCATCTCCTCCTTACTTTGCTCTACGCTCCAACTCCTCTACTAGCAAAGCCCTCTAATCCTCGAAAAGCCTGCTATCAAACCCACTGCCAACTGCATCATCAGTTGAGAAAACCAAGCCCGCTGATATTGAACCAAGAGGGGTGCCCGGTGAAGAGAACTATACATGTGACTCACAGCGGCATTAGGCCTACTTTGAGTAGTCTAAACTGACAAAGAATATGTTATGGGTGGTAAAACGTAGCCAGCTTTAGGTTAATCAATAGAACCCCTAGGTGATCCATGGCAGTAGCAGTCATGAGACAAATCTTTAACCCGGGACACTGCCAAGAAATATTCTCTCTAGTAAAGGAATTCAGAAAGCCCTTCTAAGCAACCTCAATAGAGTAAAGATGCTAAACCCGATGGTGAACAAATGACTTTACACAGTAGTTGTTAGTCATGGATTTCTCAAGCAAGTTCGTCTTTTCCATCAGCCAAACCTTAGGGAAATAGAGAAAAATGAAAGCTGAGCGAAAAAATAGAGGGAAATATAGAAAAAAGAGAGCTGAGCAAAAAAGATAGAAAGAAATACAAAAAAAAATGCTAAGCAGGAAAATAGAGAAAAATTAACAAAAATGGAGAGTTGAGTGAATACCTGCAGTAACAATGCACTACCTGCAAAGAACGGAGCACCCTAACTACGAACTACATCAAGCACGAGTAGTGTCTCAACAAGGATTAGAAGAACAGGGTCCCGGCCCTCATGAATCTAATAAGCTACATCTACTAAAGAAGAGCTAGCCTGATCGTCAGAAGATCCTAGGAGAAAGTAGGCCAATAAGCAGATGCAAAGAGTATAACAACATTAGAGTTGCAAAGGAAAATCAACAAGAGAACCCCAGAGTCAAAATCGGTCAATTATCTGAGTAATGTCAAGAATCCCATCGTGAGTAATAAGTAAAGCTTCACGTTTAGAGTAGCCACAAAGCTACATCAGCTGATTTTTGGGGCTCCAGAACGGAGTTGGGACTACAACCTCATCTCGAGACATAATCTCGAGAGTAGCATAAAAGTTCTCCACTGTCAAGCACAACTCCTTATACCCAAAGTAGAACACATGGACATTGGGATCCCAAAGTTAGGTAGCAGCCCTCAGAAGATGCCAGTCGATCTTCATGGTCTTCAAAGAAAATAGCGCATCTAAACTAAAGTTGATGAAGTTCTTGCGCTCAACCGAGGAGAACTTGTCCATCCATGACGAGAGAGAGTTGTCGAAGGAAAGAGCTATGAAGAAACAAAGGAAGTGAAAAGTATTCTTAAGCAGTGGGATCTAAACCAAGGAGCTCTTTTTACATAGGTAAAGGGGAGGGGGAACACAGAATCAGCTTTGTTTTTCGTGCCAAAATGCTTTGCTGCGGCTATTACCTTTTTCTCATAGCCACTATATTTGTTCTTCAAAGCCATTAGCAAACATCACGGCACGACGTTTGTTTCAAATGGCTGTGACCTTTTCATCCTAAATGTCTCGGCTGTCATCTTTGATTATCATGGCCACGAGGTTCATTCTCACGGCGGCGACCTTTTTCCTACAAAAAATTTGACAACATCTTCTCTTTTTGTGAACAAGACCAATTCCTTGCTAGGAACCTATAAGCAACTCATAGCATAAAAATGAACTTGCAGGGAAAGTTTCAACTCATAAACCGTACATCATGCATAAATAAGAGACTAGGGTAATCAAAAACAACTTTTATACGAAAGTAAGCAACAAGCCTTCATAAAGAATTATAATGTAAGACAAAGGTACAAAGGCCTGTCCATCAAAAGTAATGTATGAAGTGCAGTGTATCAAGAGTATATCAGCAGGCACGCAGGCCCAAGTAACAGAATAAGCACGCATGCCTCAATGTACAAAAAAGGAAAGAAGAAGAGAGAGTAAGGGGGAGTTATCACTCGCGTCGGGTCCTCGTCCTTCGAACCACATACCCACCGTGGGAGGATGACTTTCTCGCCACAGAACCGGTCTCCTCCTCCTTCGAGCTCTAGCCTATATGCACCACGCTGGTAGACCGAGCTCAAGGTGAAGAAGCAGAAGCAGAAGCTTGCCCGGAGGAAGCTGTAGATCCAAGACGGCCACCGCGGGTCCTCGGACCTCGACCCCTATTACCCTGCAAGAATATCCGATATCAAATGTGTATACATGAAAGGATATGTATCGCATAAAGGAAAAGAAAAAGAAAGATACATACCATGGCGGGTCCACCCCGGGGAGCTGTGGGGAGATGGATGCCGTGGGATCTGAGAGTGTTGTCCATCTTGCAGATCAGCACTTGCATCCCAATTATGATCCGGAGGCATTGCTCGCCCCTCCCTAGAGAACTATTAAAAGGAAAGAAGATACATCAGTACACATAAGAAAAGAAATGTGAAAATCAATAAAAGAGACGGGAAAGGAAAAGGGAAGTCGTACCTATTCTGCACAAGAAGGTAGGTGCATCTCTGACATTGGTGGACGAGGGATCCCAATCTGGTGGAGGACTCCATCCACAAATGTATCCACTGTCCAGGATAGCTCGGGATGGGCTACTCTAGCAGGCTCAGGGGTAGTAAAGGAGAACCTCGCGCAACAGCACGGACCTCCTTGATAGACATGAGGCTCTCTCCGGTAAAAACCACATAATCACGATCCTCACCCTCTAGTAGCGTCGCAGCATCAATCCCCGCAATAGCGCGGATGAGCTCAATTGTAAGCAAGGCATCAGTCTTACGCATCCCCAGCTGGAGGAGCCCTCAAAATATGAAAGTTCTCGTACCCCAAAAATTGCCAAACCACGCTCTCGCCGCGGTACCACTCTCGGCAGAATGGTCCCTCTAGTAAGATAAAGATCCCGCTGATCTCTTGGCTTAGCATCAGATCGACACTGACCCGCTCTTCCATGCTAACCCAAAGATCCCAATAGACCTGCAAAATAGGAAAGCTATTTCATAAAAGCAATAAAGACAAGCAAGATAGAGATAGAAGCTAAAGGATAATAAATTTTACCTGGTCAGCTGGGAGGGTATCTAAGAAATGTCAATCTCCATTTAAATCCTTCCCGCCGAGCTTCATGCCTCGATACCTTCTCGCCCATCGAAGCACATGGGGAATCACCAAAGGATCTTCGTACGAGTTCACCGACATGCGCATGTCGAGAAACTCATAAGCCTAGAGCTATAGGAAATCAAAAGATGAACATCAGTAGGCTGGTCTTGAAACAGGAATAAAAGCAAGAAGGAAAGCAAGAGAAAAGGGGTAGAGGTATACCTCCTAGATTCTCTAGTAGCTACTTGTGCACTGATCAGATGTTCGGGTGGTGGCGCTCATATAACCACAGAGGGTAGCCAAGGCAGCTCCCCAAGTCATACACACCAATGTCTCCACTACCACTATCGCTGCGAGGTAGTGGCAGTGCGCTCTATTCTCTAAGTTCGGGAATAGAGATATCCTAAACATATAGAGAATAAAGGCACAGGCTACCCACTCGAAGTGGCAGGCCTCTAAGATAACAAAATCTCAAAAGGCAGTTCAGAGCCACGAGTACCAGATGCTCCCATTATCAATGGCTGGGGGTACCTAGCTAAGGAAGTATGTTAGAGCCTTGAGGCTCCGGCTGATGTCTAGATCAAAACGGATCGGGTCGCCGCCCACCCAGATCCCAGTGATGAGGGAAAAGTCAAGAGGCGTGAGTGTCGCCTCGAATGTGGGGAGGTGAAAGGTGTTGATGGTATCCCACCACCTCTCTTCTAATGCCATGAGCTGAACCTGGTCGTTGTTGGTCTCCTCGAGCGTGGTAACAAACCGACCGAATCCAACTCAATCGATAATCTCATGGCTCCTCTGTGGGAGGGCAGTGTACCACTCCAACACGTCAGAGGACCCCCGGAAGCCACGGATACGAATGTTACCCAAAAACAATCTAAACAAAACAATGAATTAGCAAACAAAATCGACAAAAAAATGATAATCCAAAACTAGCTAGAATATGCAACGATAAGATCAAAACAAAAACATAAACATTCGATCCATAGTTTTTAAGAAACTCCCCATGTACAGATTCAGTAAAGTTTGCAAAAGTTTTTTAGCACAAACGTATCTAAAATACATAGATCACTTGTTTTCATTTAAACTCCCTGAAATCAAGAGGATCTTTCACATGTCACAATAACCCAACCCACTTCAAGTTCGACAAGTTCCATACAAGATAGCCTAAACATATATATAAAGAAAATTGACCCAGCAAATCAAAATAAAAAATACCCCATTGTTTTCAAATTGATCATTTGTGAGATACCCCTTTTCTGATCTTGATCCAAAGGTTCGTAATAATACCGTTTAACTCAACTCTAACTCAATAGATTTCAATCCAAGTTTTATTTCAAATCCAACCCGACCCCATTCCATTCAATTCAATTCAAATTCAATTTAATTCAATTCTAATCTGTTTCAATGAACCAATTCATTCAATCTCAAATTCAACACAATTCAACTTCAAATCCAATTCAAACCTAGTCTGTCTCAATCCCAACTCAATACAATCTATTTCACTATATCAAAATCTAAATTCAACACAACTCGTTTTAAAACTCAAGCCCCAAATTCAATTTGGTTAGCTCAAAATTTGATTCAAGAGCATTTAAATCAATTCCAAATTTCATTCAGTCCCAAATTCTATTTCAGTCTCAAATCTCATTCAATCTCAATTCATTTCTAAGTCTCAATCTCATATTCAACCCAATTTGATTCAACCCAATTCCAACTCAATTTTAAATTCAATTCAACAAACAATTCCAATAAAATTTAAATTTTTAATTCAAACTCAAATTTGATTCAAATTCAATTTTGATTTCTAAATACTCCAAAATCAATTCAAATACGATTCAGGTTCAACACAACTCAAGTCGATTCGATTCAAGTTCGATCCAAAACTTAACTCAGTTTCTTTCAATTCAACTTCAATCCTAAAATTGATTCAATCCAAGCCAATTTAGTCTCACTCAATTCAAATTCAATATTTAGTTCAATACAACTCAAAATTCAAATGTCAAACATATTCTGTCTCAATTTCAACTCAAGTTTAAATTCAACTGCAAAACCCAACTTGAACACATCCAATTCAAAGTTCAAATACACTTCAATTCGACTTCAATTTAAAAATCAACTTTAACTTCAATCCCAAATTAATTCTAATCAATTCAATCCACTCCGAAGTTGAAACATTTGAAATCAAGTCACAAAAATCGAACGTTCGATACAACAAATATGATACTACACAATCTCAAGTTTAAGGTTATTTGTTTTAAACTCATAATTCGTACGAAGCTTTAAGTACAATCTTTGTTTGTTATGCAAAAAGGGGAATGTCTTCAAATGTACCAGGAGGTTCGTCACCAAAAGATGCTCCTCTCGACGGTAAAGCTGAACCTCTTGCTGATCCACGATGTTTGGGAGGATGAACCTCTTCATCCCTGGCTTGTCGAGCCGGTGACAAAGAGGAATGTACGTGATGAGGTCAAAGTGCTCCAGCATGCTCGCTGCACCTACCCCCTCTAATAGGTGCATATCCGCATCACCCTCGCCGCCACCACCAACGCCATCACCACCAACCACGGTGCCACCGACACTATTGTCGCTGTCTCCGAAGCCCCCTCCAACTACGATAAAGTATAAAATTGGGAGAAGGAAGAGTGCAAACATGGTGACAGAGAAGTTCAGAAAAGATCCGAGAGGGAGAGAAGAAATTAAGAAGAACGATCGAGAGAGACGAGGAAGATGAGAGGAAGAGAAACGTTCTTGAGTTCGTGCGATTGAATGTTTTGAAAAACCTTGAACCTATTAACCTGACAATGAGCTTGTGGCTGCAAGGTCTATTTCTTTTAAATTCAACAGTCGTTGCATCCGAGAACAGGCTGCGAACTACCTTCTTTACGACCATAACTAATTGGAAAAGTTACTCATGGCCGTAATCACCAAACCTAATGGCCGCTATAACCCTAGGGTTATTTTTCACGGCTACAACATCCAAAAAGGCATGGCCGCAATGTTTTGTTGATACCACTATGTTTTGATCCTTGGGCATGAGGGAACCTTTATGTTTTAGCTTATTAACCACGATTCTCAATTATAGCCCTTTTCTGAGGTTTATGGGAAACAAAACTAAAACCCTCTCTGTTCCTTTTTATAACCTTAAACTAACTACCCGATCATGTTCATGACCTTAAAATGATACCTGTTTAGCTTGGTCTTATGTAAAGACCTAAAAACCTCTTCAGTCCTCCTCATAACCTTAAACTGACTCCCTGGTCTAGTTCATGACCTTAAACTGATCCCCATTCTGGTCGGCCTTATGTGAAGACCTAAAACCTCTCTGATCCTCCTCATGACCTTAAACTCACTCACCAGTCCTCCTTATAGCCTTAAGCTGACTTCTTGGTCCTGGTAATGACCTTAAACTGATCCTTCAGTTCAGTCTTATGTAAAGACCAAAATGTTGGGGCAAACTGTCAAGATCCTAAAATTATCTCTATAATTTTAGTTAAAAAAATAACTAAACAAAAAACGTCGACACGGGCTCCAGATTAAAACTTTTTAATATCGAACAATCAAAATACAACCGAGTAATACTCCCAAAGTTAGTTTTAGGATTATACCTTTTGAAATCTGATTGGATGATTTCGGTTGTTGTAATAATTTTCAATCAGCGATCCGTCGTAATTTTTAACTTCTAATCAAATCTCCGACACAAGTCTTTTCCTGTATTGCCAAATACCAAACACGTATAAAGTGTGGGTTTTGATCTATCGTGTTCTTCAAAATCTTCTTGATTAGGCTTAGGATTTTCAAATAACGTGAAAATCCTAGCCACCTAATCACTGACAGAATAATATGAATTATGGTGTTAGGTTTTATTACAGCATATAAATAGGCTACAACAGAGACCTCTGGAGTAAATAAGACATGGGCTTCCAATGTAATTATGAAATCTTGTCTCAACGCAGAATCAATTTCATAAAAATATAAATTATAATTTATTTCACTAAAAACGTATAACTGCACTCCCTGCCTTATTCTCAAAACTGTAGTATTTGAGTTTCTGTTATTAAATGATTAAATATTCTCCTCACGTTAAGATTACATATATCCACCAATTAAATTAAATTATTGACAATTATATTTAATTGGTTAATATAAAATTTTCTTAAACCTTTTCGCTTAACTTATTTAACTGTCAGATTATAAAATCCACCTACAAAGTTTTGCTCGATTAAAACTAATAAACTTTTTTAAGGGGTACCATCAATCCCAATTTTTTAGGACATGAATTCCGTCAATAATCAATATTCACCACATAATTAATATATGTATTGACCTGGCTCAAATCCTAGTAGTAACAATGGTTTGCTAACAAGATCTTTGGTTGTTAAAAGGTTAGAAACCTTAACTCAACCCAAAATCCTAATTTGACCCGAAAATTCTAAAAATATCTAATACTCAATAGGAAAAATTATAATACTCAGAGAAGACTTCCAACATCCTAAATTAAGTAAATAATATGAAATATTATATTAAAAATAAATTTTTTTTTATAATTATGATAAAATGACCATTTTGCCCTCAATACACCAAAAAGTCATAAAAACTCAAAATTTTCCACAGGGGCATACTAAATCAAATATTTAAATACAATTAAGTAACAAAAGATAAAATAACAACAAAAATAACAAAAATTCCCCCAAGTATCCGGCCACCTTGGGACTTGTGCCCAAAAAGTCACTTTTTGCATTTTTAAGCTCAAAATGAAAAAAAAAAGATGTACAAATCAAGCATTGTTATGACCTAAGATTATTCAAACAAGTAATATACATAATAATATAATAATATAGGCTAGCAAAATCAAATAAATCATTATTGAAGTTCTTACTCACATAAATAAGTCAAAAAGTCACATCTTGTCAAAATAGTTTAATTTGACTTAAAAACCTACACCTATTTATTCAATTGCCATAAAAGTTATAATAATTCATGAAAATACAAAATTAATCATAAACCTACTAAAATAATATGTTTTAGTAGGTAGGGACACCAAAAAGATATACCAACTTAATTTTTAAAGCGTTTTCTTGTACAATATGGTATCAATACCTAGTTTAAACCCTAATTTAATGCAAAGTTTAAATTTTTTTTCCCCAAACTAACCTAGCCAAAATTCCACTTGCCCCAAACTAAAAACGTAAGCCTCTAATGCCTTCCCCATGCCACGCAACCAATGGAGCAAAAAGATATTCAAAATAAAGCTTACAAACATCATTAAGCCCACTAACTCCCTCCCCTATAAATTGAAGACCAAACACCACCCTTCCTCATTATTTTCAGGCAAGAGGGCTAAGAGTTCATATCTTCATAGTTCTTGAGAGCTCATACAAGGTTGAGAGAGAAATGAGGGAAGAAGAAGGAAGAAGGAGCTAGAAGGATCAAGGACGTGTACCTTAAAGCCAAGTCCTATCATCCTTCCATCATTTGAGCATCAAAGAAAGTAAGTAAAAAAAACCCTATTTTAAAACGAGATTTGAGCTTAGCCAAAACATAAAAGTTGTAGATAACATGTACATCTTGCTGCGCACCAAACCTGAGCCCAAAATATTAACATTTGATAGGTTAGAACACTTCTGAAAGTCACTCTTGTGGATCTGTAAGTAACAGAACCTTCTGTCACATGTTTTTGTGCAACAAAAAACTCATATTTTTAGTGACCTAGTCTAAAAGTGATTTTCATGAAAAGTGTAGGTAACATATTTGTCTAGTTGCTATCCAAAAGTTAGACCCAACAACCACCAAATGAACCCCCAAACTTGTAACACCCCGCTCTCGCAAAGCACCAAATAAGAACTGCTAATCAACCACAACCCTTAATGTCAAAAGGGAGTAAACATGAGTCACTAGGGATTTGCTATCCCAAGGGCATACATTACTTCTAAATCATTAAAAACCTTCAGGTCTTATATATGAAGCTCTGCCAAAACTAAAAACCAAACAAAAGAAAACTGGGCCAAAACGATTCCCAACACTAGATCTAAAACTACTCAACGACGCCCGCGGTGGACCAACTCCTAGCCGTTCCCAGTATCAGCAATCATAGAGATTATAGGAGAGTGCACATAGCGTTATCATGAACAAAAAATATAGTTATTTAGTTAAGGATAACTGAAAACTCTTTTTGAAAATAGTTCATCACATTTTTCATGAAAACATAGATACTGATGCATTTCCTTGAACATGAAAATATCACAGATTCCGAGTAGTCGTCAACCTCATGACTGGGAGTTTCGACGGTATCCTAAGCTCTATTCGTAATGCACGGATAGTATCGTGATAGAATGAGGGTCACTCTCTACCAAGCAGAAGTGGTATGTGCTGAGACCTTGGTCTTAGCCCAAAAGCCTTACTTAACGGGAAACCTCTCCTATTGGGACAAATAAAAAAAGAAAAAAAAGAAACCCATAATTGAGTAACGTCCGTCATAACGAGATATAAAAGGTCGAAAACCCTTGTAACTTGGCACGTTAGAAACAACAACACAACATTGACAATTTCTTTTATAATGTCACCATGCTTGCTCAAAATATGATGGATAGCACACTTGAATTAAAAACATCATGGCTTTTGAAAATAATGGCTTCATGTGAACGTCAAACTGGTCATAATTCAAAACATGCGCTCAAAGCATTTTCAAGCATTTTCAAGCATCATTTACATAAACTCAAGTTTAAGATAATGGCTTAGCACTCTCACCTTATCTTATATGCATATGAACCAAGCCTTTGACAACGAGCTAAGCTTGCTCCTCGAGTAACAAAACTTTTATGCCTAGTAAGTAAACATGACTTAACCGTAAACACGGAGTTCTACCCCTCTTAAAACGTGAAGTACTAAAATGATTCGGACCGTTGAATGTTTCTTGATTTTTGGGACAATGGTTATTTTCTTTTTAGGTTTAAAGGGTACTACGCACTTGCCCAATCCTTCACTTGAATACGGATTTAACTTAACCATTTATTACTCTCTTCTAATAATTAAACTTTAAAGTACCGCAGTATTTTTAGGTACTTAGACTTTGAGTTAGATTATAATTTTTGGTGAAGATTTAGACTACAATATTCTCTACCACTTTTATGTTTAACACTAAATCCAAAACCTAAGAACACTAGGTGAAAAACTTGACGCAAACAAAAACGGTTCAGCACTTGCATAGAAAATTGGCCAAAAGTGTCTCTGTTGGTCTCGGTTTTGGGACACCAAATCAAGTTCAAATGAGCCCATTTTTGGATATGTTCTAGTTTAACATGTCCCCTACAATTTGTATGAAGGGTACTAGGGGTGGCTATTTGAAACAAGTTGAAGATATAAGCCATTTAGTAAAATAGGTTCTGTTAGCCGCCAAACCCTCAGCAAAACCGATTTTGGATAGAGAGTTTGAAACGATTTTGAGGGACTTTCACAAGGTTTCTAGATCTTGTTTTTGGACAGAAATTGTTTCAATATATTACCTACATAGTCATGTAGACCACGGTTGGAGTAGGTCACTAAAAATATGGGTTTTGGGTTATACAAAAATATTTAACAGAGACTACCAGAGTGTTTGTGAGCTATAATACCTCAATATTTTGGACTCTATTTTGGTGGGTAGCTAGATATACGTGTTATCTACAACTTTTATGTTTTGACCAAAGCTCGAATCTCATTCTAAGCTAGGGTTTTTAGGCCTGCAATGTTGACTGGTCTGAAACTGACACACTTTGGTAGAATTGCAATATCTCGAGTTCTACAAATTAAAATGGGTTCAAACCAATTTTGGATGAAAGATAACACAAAAATATAGGTATGGACATAAATAACACTCTATGATCATTCTTGTACACTGAGTTATGGTCTTCCCAGAATTAGGACAAAGAGGTGGAAAAGCTCAATTTGCAGGCCATGTTTAGTTCAAACCTCCTAACACCATGTGTGGCAAGAGTTGATCCATTTTCTTTACATACATGATTTTTACTCTTAAATACTAAAACTCCAGATCCTTATCATGCCATGAATCCCTTAGAAAACCTCAAGCAAACTCTAAAAACACAACACCCACACCAATAAGCCCCAAAATCTCACCATGACTCCTTCTCGGTTCATTTTCGGTCCTTGATCTTTGATTTATGTTTGAAAATGATGGAAGAGGTGTTTGATATGTAAAAACCAGATGTGTTAGAGTCTTGCTTACCTTGTTAGAAGTTGTTTCGTGATGATGAAAAATCTTGGACTTAGTTTTCAAGCTCTATGGATCCTCCTTCTTACTTGTATCGCCGTGATGAGACTTATTGTTATTCCCGCCTCAGGGACTTATTAACAATGCCGTGATGTTGTCATTATCGCCTCATGGACTTATTCTCAATGCTGTGATGGAAATTTTATGTTATTGCCACCTCATGGACTTATTGTCAATGCCGTGATGGGACATTATATTATTACCACCTCATGGACTTATTATCAATGCCGTGATGGGACTTTATAGGGTTACCCACATTAAAAACTGGGATGCTCGCTTAGTATCAACCCAAGGTCTAAATTATCAAAACTAAAGTGCTAGTGATGAATCCGTGGTGCCCAACAGTATTCATAAATAAAAAATCTTTTTTTTGAAACACCAGCAACACACCTAGGGTGCTCAGAGGGAATATATCCCAAAATAATTACAAAAATGGCTACCAGGGATGCCTAGATTAGGAGCCGAGAAAATAATAATTTCAATATAACCTAACCCACCATGATAGATACATAAAGGACTCCGATAACCCAAGATGCAAATGTAGGAATGCTCATGATGTACAATATGCTTCCCGTGTACAATTGATAATAGCATAACATATGGTATAGCACAAAGTACAACTTACTAAAGCATAAAGTACAACATGCGAAGCAAAATCATAATTTATGCGACATAGAATCGAACTATCAGCATGAGTTCATTTCATCAAAATTATCACTTTTATACACCAATTATTCACCAAGTTCATATAAAGTCCATAGATTCAAGTTTCACAAAGTAACACGCCACTTGTATTCTTAGCCAAGTTTAGGTAAATGTTTAATCACTAAATTTAAAATTACAACAGTGTTTTGAGGTACCTAGACATAGATTTAATTTTTGATTTTTGAACACCAATTAAATAAAAATATTTCCTACAACTTTTATATTTAACGCTGAGGTTAGATCCTAAGGAAAAAATATAATTTATTTTGGGGCATCAATTGGGCCTCTGTTGGCCACGATTTTGAGGCATTAATTCAAGGACTATAGGTTTGGTTTTTAGTGAGATTTTAGTTTAAGGTGTCCCCTACAAGTTTTAATAAATAATAAAATAATTTAATTTTAAAATGGTGAACAATTATCAATTTAAATTAAATAATAAAAAAATTTAATAGATATTTTGGGCAAAATAAAACATTAGCTTGAAATTGGAAGTAACACTATATGAGATTTCTCTCTTTTTATATTAGTATTAATTTTCAAAGAAAAGTGCTAAGTGCACAGATCTAATAACAGATTCAGACATACTGTTCTTATATGTGGTGAGTCTCACATTATCTGTGGTCAATGGGTGTGCATGTAACAAAACTCATTTTTAAATTGTGAGCGGATATAATTCTTAAACTAAGTAATGAGAGAAAAAATTATTAAGTATTTTGGCCAAAATAAAATGTTTACAAGCATTTAAATTTAAAGTAACACCAAATATGAATTCTTCTTTTATAGTATAAATGTGCTTATTATATCTATAATCCCTGGGAAAAGTTGGTGAATTTGACCAATTTATAAAAAGGGTTCAGTTAGCCTAAAAATGGTCTGCAGAATGTGTTTTTAACAGAGAATGCTCAACACCATTGGGGTATCATTCGAGGGTATTTTGGACTAATTTTTTCTCAATATCTATTTTAATGTGTTACCTACATTTTTCAAAATTCTAATTCGACCCAAAAACCCTAGAAAGACCAGATACTCAAAGGTAAAGCCCTAATGCTCAAAGCAGACTCCTAACATCCTAAATTAAGTAAATAACATAAAATATTAGATTAAAAATTAAAAATTCTCATAATTAAAGTAAAATAACTATTTTGTCCATAGCATAGCAAAAAGTCTTAAAAAATTTAAAATTTGACCCATGGTCACCCTAAATCAGATATTTAAATACAATTAAGTAATAAAAGACAAAATAACATCAAACAATGACAAAAAGGCCCTTAGTGGCCGGCCACATTGGAGTTTGCGCTGAACAAGTGACTTTTTTGCCTTTTTAAGCTCAACAATAGAAAAAAACTATATAAATGAAGCGTTATTATGACTCAAGACTTTTTATACAAGTAATATACATAATAATATAATAATATAGGTCAAAAAAATAAACAAATAATTATTGAAAGTGTCTACACAATAAATAAGTCAAAAAGTCAATTATAGTCAAACTAGCTTAATTTAGCTTAAAATCTTACACATGTTTAATTAATTGCTACAAAAATAATAAAAAATCATGAAAAGACTAAATTAATTATAAACACATTAATATAATAGGTTTTAGTAGGTTAAGATACCAAAAAGATATATAAAATTAATATTTTATGTATTTTCTTGCACAAAATGGTACCAAACACAATTTAATACATAAATTAATGCAAAATCAGCTTTTGAAGCTCTTTAAACTGTCCCAGCCGAATTCCCTTGCTGCTATATCAGATTTTGCAATTCTCAAATAGCATCCACCTCCCATGCAACCAATGAAAATTGAAAAAATTCAAAAATAATACTTACTATGGGATCTGCAGTCTCTTGTCTCATGTCTTTCGATTTGGCCTTGAAGAACTATGTCCCACTGTGGAGGATTTTACTGCTATTTTGGATTTGGCTCCACAGAGCTTCGTTGTCGTTCCCACTTTCTTTCTCTCGACTTAACAGCAGGTGATATAGCTTTGTGGTCTATCTAAGATGGAGGCCTCTCTTCTGACACAGGATGACTATCTTGACATACCCTGGATCATTGATAAATTCTGTCCTACCGGTGACCTTAGTGATCTCAACTTCCAGCTGCGACGATGTTATGCTATTTGCTTCTATCTTCTTGCCCAGTATCTTCTTGTCCTTTCTTATGGGCGGGTTAGTTGCGCCTTGGTTGACATTGCTTGTCAGATGTGGATGGGGAGAGACTTCATGCCGCTTGTTTTAGTCAAGACACTGTTGGGTTTAGATGCTGTTCATCGTGGTGAGACCACCACCTTTGCTGGCAGCCCTTTATTTCTTCAGGTAAGCTCAACATTTCTACTCTTCACTAAACTCTCCGTCACACTGCAAAGCTTTTCTCTTACTGTTCTAACTTTTGCTGCAGATTTGGTTGATGGAGAAGGTGAATATTGTACAGAAACCACCTACTAATAGGTACAGTGCTGCAGCTTTCTTTTACCGCCCCCCTCATCAGATATGCGACACTGAGGCAACCTAGCAACAGTACCTCTCATCCCTGACTGGCCCCGATATCACCTGGCAGTGCCCCTGGTGGCAGATCCCTGCCATGACTCTGAGTACTATGAATTACCTTGGCGTTTTGTTGATTGGTCTTCGTTAGACTACCTTCTATTACCCTCATAGGATCATGCGACAATTTAGGCAAAGTCAGATCATCTTTCCCAGTATTTGAGGATGTATGTTTTCATCTTCACGTATGGAAATACAAGAGCTGTAATGTCCCGAGCTTTCTATTGAGTACAAGACATGGCTGCAGCCGGATAGAGAGAAAAAGGACAAGGAAGAAGGGAAATAAGCGGCGAAAAGGAGAAAGACTTGAGAATTTCTGATTTGTTTTGAAAAATTTCACAGCTTTCTTTTTTCATTTGTAGAGTTTGGGACTTACGTGCCCTTCCTTTCAAAAACTTTGTAATTCTGAATCGAAGTAATGAAAACTCCCACTTTATGTTCAAGATGGTTCAAATTTATCCAAAGTTTTTTTTTATTAAATGACTTTATTATCAAAATCCAAGAAATAATTTGCATTGAACTTACTTAGATTCAAATATAGTTAAAACGACAGAATGAGGTTGGACTTCTTAAAAGAAGCTGCTATGTATCCCAAAAAGATGGAATCAGGCCATAACGTAGTTTAGGCTAGATTTTTACTCTCGGGTATTGTAGACACCCCGATTTAACCCCACCCAATCTTAGGTTAATCCGATGATGAAAACAGGTAAAATAAGTGCTTCAGTTCAATCCCCGAGAAGTGATCCAAGCTCGGAATTTGAACCTTAAGCATCAAAAACCTTCCAAACCAGTAACTTGTTGTCCAAGAAATTCCCAAACATGGCGACCGCCCACTCCATTATGGCGACCGTCAATAGAACCTTGTGGAACCTTTTCCTACATGACGACTGCCAACTCATATTGTGGCGGCCGCCAACTCCAAATGGCCTGACGTGTCCCAAAATGTGGCAACACCTCATTGGTTGAAGAATTCTATAAATACCGTACCCCAGCGTACGTTTTCAGTACGAATTTTGAGTGAGAGATACTATACCGATATACCGAGCGATTCCGAGCCCCGATGCCAAAACCTTACCAATATACCGATTCTTGAATCTCCAATACCTACATTGAAGCCTACATTGCTTGGATCACCACCCAAGAATTGGACAATTAGAGCTCATTCTACTGACTTGAGGATTCCCCGACAACTTAGGTACCTCGTTTGGATCCTCGGCCCTTCTAGCTCCAGTTTCTACCCCTTTGGAGTGGTCGGGTTTAATTTGGTCAATTCATTTTAATTACGTTCTCGCATCACTTATGTAGTTGTTATATTCTTATATTGTTTTAAATTCTAGTTTTAGTTTACTTAGCCTACTCGTTTCATTTACTTATCTTTATTATGAAGCTTATTACCAATTGTTAAATCATTAAATAGTACTAATATTTGTTTTAACAATTACAACTTATCAATGTTGTTAATTGTCACAATTTAAGCACCTACATGATAAATGGTTATAATAGTCAATATTATACCCATTTAATTCAAAATTCTCATTTTTTTTCATTTACTTTCTCTTATGCTAATACAACGTTCTAGTACTTTATTTCATTTCTTTAACGTTCTAGCATTTTTTTTTATTTAATCTATTTTCTTATTTTCATATCATTCTATTCTATTTTTCTTGTAATGTAGTTTATTGTTAATATTTTATTTATTTTCTTTTAACTTGATGTTCCATTTCTAGTTAGTACATTTCATTTTTTTTTTTTTTTTTTAATGTTAGTTTAAAGTTACTTCACTAGTATTAATTTAATTTTCTTTTGTTAGTTTTTTTTTTCTTTTCATTCTCTTTTAACAATAGTATAATTTTTCTTTTTAGTATTTTAGTTTCTTTTTATTATTAGTTTCATTTCCATAAAATATTTTATTTTCTTTTTCCATAACTTTATTTTTTTTTAGTACTTATCTTATCCTTTTTTTTTCTTTTATTAAACCTAAAAAATTACAAAAGGCTTTTAAGTTAATTTTCACTTTTAAATAGCATGACATTTTTTCTTCTCATAATAGTTAAAACTCAATTATCCTTTTTATGTCACTTCTTTCATTTATTTTCTCTTGTTTTCTTTTAATTCTCTTCTTATAAATATAAAATGTTAATAATTAAAATTTTCTTTTATTTTTTAAAACATTCTTTTGTCAATTTAATCTTTCTTCTATACTATTTCGCTTTTTTTTTCTTTTATTAACTACATATAGCACAAAATCATAAAAATATCTTTGAATTTTCTTTTAATAATTTCTTTTGTACGCATCTATCATTTTTTACCTAATTTATCTTCTTACCTAGTTTGTTTTGGTATTTATTTTGGTCATTTTTATTAAAATCATGCCTTTAGCATATTTTTTATTTACAATATATGTTTAGATAATTTTAGCAATTTTAACATTTTATTCCTTTAATCAAGTCATGTTAATTTAGATTGCTTAAATAATATTGCATGCGGAATTGTTCCATGTATTTTTTAGTTAGAAATTGCATGGCTTAGGATTTAAAATTTTTCTTTTGACATTTATTTGTTTTGGAATGTTATGTACATATCTGATGTATTTTCTATACTTAATTTTGAATATTCTTTCTTTGTCTCTATTTTATTTATTTGCATACATTTGAAAAATTCTATTAAAGAACCAATAATGATTAGTACAGGTCAACCTTACGGTTGGGCGAACGGGGTGCCTAATACCTTTCTCGATTGGTACCTTAGCCCCCGGACCCTCTTTCTCTAGTTAAACGCTTTTAAGATCAGTTATCCATTTTTATTTTTTTTAGTTTTTCTCAAAAACTAAGTGGCGACTCTATTTTCAATAAAATGGGGTTTCAAAAGTTGATTTTCAAGGTGTTAAAATATTTTTCAAAACATTTTTGAATTTCCTCATTTTTAACCTCCAAATCCAAACGACACAATATTTTCTGGCGACTCTGCTAGGGAGTGATTTCTAAAATCAAATAAGAGTGCTAGACTTGAAAACATCATTGGTTCTTAATCAGAATTTCTCATTTGCATTTTTGCATGCATATACATTGTTCTTCAAATTCCCCCTACCTAGTCGACCTGATGCCGTGAACGTTAATCCGTTTCAGAAATTATTGGGGAGACGGACAACTCTTGCTGACTGTATGCTATCATAGGTGCAGTAAAAGAGTTCGGGTGTACTGTTTGACCATGTTCTACATGGGAGGTATATACCCGGCTCTATTCAGAAGGTACCCTGTTCGATTGACCAAAATTGGCCTTTTGCATATAGTGAACTTAGAACCCCCAATTAGGTGCTGCTAACCCTAATAGGATTATGTGTTTTTCTTTATTGTATGTTTTTTTTGTATATTGTTAGGATTGTTTGTTTGGATTAGACTAGTTCTTTCCCAGGGTTAGGCCCGAACTTTCTGTTATCTTTTGATTAGATTAGTTTTTCGCCTTCGGGTTCTTACCCGGGTTTCGTTCCTCACCCTGATCAGTTTCTCACGCTGTATTTTTCTTCCCAGGGTCATGCCCATGTTTTGTTTTAACATCTCTAGGATAGTCTCTCTCTTCTCTGGGCTCTTTTCGAATTGTCAAATTTTCCCTGTTGTTGTGTTAGGCTTCTTCCCAGGGTCATGCCTATGTTTTATTTTTGGACCTTTAAGATAGTTTATCTCCTTTCTGGGTTCTTCTCAGGTTGCTAACTCTATATCCCGTTTCTTAGTCTAGGCTTCCTTTCTTCAAACCTCTTTCTTTCGACCAATGTGAGAAAAGTTTTATTTTTTTACCGTTGTGCCACTAGTTTTTCCTTAGAATCATAGGTCGAACCAGTCTCCTGAGAGTTAGAATAATCTTCTCACCGGAACGCCATCCGTCTAGATAAAGCCTTTCCTCTAGAACTTAGTTGATTCATTCCCTTTGGTTCTTATCCCGGGTTTTCAGATGCTCAGTTGTTATGTTACTGGTATGAGCCCGACAGGGGCATTATTTTAGTTTCAGCTGTCTTGGGGTATCTGAGAGATTTGCTGTCTGTTGTCTAAACTCTTTCAAAAAATATCTGAAACTGATTATTCTACTTGTGGGATTCAGGTTTTTCTGTGGGTTACCATTGATCTGGGGAGAGTACAGTCAACACGAGTTTGGGTAAGATCAAAATTGGGCAGACTTCGTAGAGTTTTTGAATCAATGGATATGGCAGAGAACGAAGTTAATCTAACAGCCCTGATGAGGACTATTATTGAGATACAGCGGGCTGTAGAACAACAGACCCAAACCCAAGTGCAGTGCCAAGCACAGATCCAAGCGATCCAGGCTCGTATCCCTGTCATGAATGGGCAACCAGATGACGCGAATGAAAATGCTGATGACTTTTGGGATGACAATCAAGTCCCCGATGGACCAAAAGTCGTTCCACCACCACCGCGAAATCCTCGACAGGTGATAGTTGAGGAAGAAAATACCGCTCAGTCCAAAGAGTCTACATTAGTCGGGAAAATTGACCGGATGGAGAAGGTCCTTAGAAAGGCAAAAGAAATCGAAGAATATATGCTAGATGTGAGAGGGTTATGTTTATTCCCCGATGCTATGCTATCATAAAAGTTTAAAATTCCCAACATGGAAAAGTTTGATGGAATTGGAGATCCCAAAATTCATCTCCAAATGTATGTCGATACCTTGTCGCCAATGGAAATTGATGACCAGCTGAAAGACTAACTCTTCCACAGATCTCTTTCTGGGGCAGCCAAAAAATAGTTCCTCTCCCTTGATGTAGCAAAGACCAGAACTTGGGAGGACGTAGCTACGGCGTTCGTCAGCCAGTACAGTTATAATGTCCAGTTAGATGTAATAACTCGGGAGTTAGAAACCACTCGCCAAGAAAATAGGGAGACTTTTGTTAATTTCTTGACCCGCTAGAGGGGTAAGGCTGCAAAAATGACGAACCAGCCCTCCAAGAAAGGGTAAGTCAGGATCGTAGTGAAGAATCTTCAGCCACCCTTGAAACGCTATCTGATCACACAGCCTCTTTCCACATTTGAGCAATTGTTTGACGCTGGGGTTTAAATAGAGGATGCAATCCAGTCTGGGGACATTGAAAAAGTCGAGTCGAGCCAAAAACCACCAAGAAGGACCTTCCCCACAACCAACCAAAATCCATCCGCTGCTCGCTCGGGCGAGGTGAACCTTTTAAATCCTTCTTCTTCCACCCATCCAGCAAACAGCCTTCAGCAGTCAGACAATGGCCAACAGCAACAAAAGCCGAGGAGGGTCTTCACTCCCCTCAATATTTCTTTATCCACCGCCCTGAATCGACTCGTCGAGAAGGGGCTCATCAAGCCATTGGACCCCATGCATGTTCCTGATCCACTTCCTCCGAGGTACAATGCCTCCCAACACTGTATCTTCCACCAAGGCCAGGCATTTAACTGACAAATGTATGAGGCTTCGTCATGAGATCTAGAATCTCATTGACAACAAAGTGATCCCCCCTCCATCAGCTACCCCAAAGCCGAATGTTACTACTAACCCACTGCCTAATCATGTAAGGCAGGCTGGGGTAAATTACATGTCTTTAAAAGAATTGGAGGACCCAAGTCAGCACATCTGCTCAGCATACCTACCCCGCCCTCATGTTTCAATAACTGAGAACCAAACAATATGCTCATTCATGGTGATTAGGGGCAGTCGAGACAGGATGGAAGAATGGAATGATGATGCCTGGGAATGGTATCGACCGCTAATCCAAGTCTACCAACAAGAGGAGGAGCGCAACGAAGAAGATGACTGGCCATTAGATTACCCGAGTCAACCTTACGGGTTTAGCCGTGTGTTTTATGGAATCACCCTTCCCCAACTTTTTCAGGAAGAAGTGTACGTCAGCGAAATGCAGTCCTATTGGCTGGTAAGGATTGTGTTAAAATCTGATGGAGCCGAGTGGATTAATTTTTGGGCTATTCGGGATCAGCAAGTGAATTTTATTAAAGATGACATCTGGGAGGAAGTCGATAATACATGGGCTATTGAAGATGATGAGGAAAGAAGGGAAAGGGCAGCCATTAGTGACTTAAATGACTTATGGGCGTTTGAAAGCCCTCTGTACGAAGTAAGACAGACTGATAATGTGATGCTAGGGTTATGGGATCCCAAAGACAGCGTGAAACACCTAACTATAAGTGGATGACACTTTAAGCCATCTCAACTAGAGAAACGACTGCCAAGTGGAAAAGGGAAAGAAACAGTGCAAGAGGAGGAAGATGATGCCATATTGAGACAGTTGAAAAAGACGCAAGCCAACATCAGCATTTGGGGGCTACTAATGGCCTCGCACAAACATAAGAAAGCTGTGCTGAAAGTTTTGACTAAAGCCAGCGTTTCGATAGAAGCCACCCCAGAGCAATTGATTGGACTGATTCTGCCGATGGTTGAACCAAAAGTCATTTCTTTCTCTGATAAGGATTTGCCTGCTGAAGGAAAAAGTCACAACAAGCTGCTTCACATCACCGTCAAGTGCCTAGAAAAATGGGTCCCGATGACCTTTATTGATAACGGATCTACTTTGAACGTCTGCCCGTTGAGAACAACCGTCTGCTTAGGGATGAGGCCAGACCAGTTCACTCCATGCAATCAAGGAGTACGAGCCTACGACAACACAAGAAGGGATGTGCTAGGACTGGTGTCATTTGTCATTTTAGTAGGACCTTTGGAAACCTCAGTTGAGTTTCACGTGCTAGATGTGTCGGCCTCCTTCAATCTACTGTTGGGCAGGCCGTGGTTGCATGACCCAAATGTCCAAGCAGTACCATCTACCCTTCACCAAAAACTAAAATTAATAAAGAACGGGACAGTTTTGACCATTCATGGAGAGGACATTATTCACCCTCCAAAAGGAGGAGAGGGCACAACTCTGCTAGAAGTTCAGCATAGTGAAGATGACGTGTTGGTCAGTGGTTTTCGGTTCAATGAAGCAAAGGCTATTCAAACATTGATGAATGAAGAAGAAAGGTATGTCAACCCGAAGGCTGTAACCATGTTGAGAAAAATGTCGTTCTTCCCCAGTATGGGATTGGGACGTAAACTGCAGGGAATCCCGAAACCCATTCAGGTATTGCCAATTTTGCACCATTTTGGTCTTGGGTATGAGCCAACGGAAAAAGATCTGGAAGGGCCTAGATGGAGGCGAAATGCCAATTATTCTGGGATACTCAATGGATACTTCATCAAAGAAGGGGAAGATTTCCCGTATTGTGGTTTTCTGGAGCCGTGGATCAACGAAGAAACCAATCAAAACCTGCCTGGGTTGGAGATCTTTTTCAGTCACCAATTGTCTAACACAGAGGGGAAAGAAACAATGGAAGGAGAGAAGAAAGAAAAGAAGGTTCAAGAAGAGGACTAGGCTGACAAGTTTGATGGAGCTGACCTGGGCGTGCTATTCAATGAAAATATGGCTCAGTTGCGCGTAACTGAATCGGATTATACCAAGCTCATCATCAATGCGGCCACAAGGGGAGTAAAGAATTGGTCCATCGAGTCTTCTGGTGTGCATGTCATCTATCCTGAGTCCAAGTTTGGGTTGGAGTCTGTAATTGAGGGCACGCCTGTTAGTGCTCCTCTCCCTATTTTTACCATTGAGTTTATAATTTCCACTGTTCTTAATGAAATAAGTGAGATTTTCAATTACTCTGCTTTGTTTGATTTATTTCATATGCCTTTCGAAAATTTTAAATTCGAAGGGGACATCCCTGAAAAAATAAAACTTTTAATAAAAAGAGAAGAAGAAATGTGTGCCCAACCAATAATTGAAAAAACTTTGTCAATAAATCTGGGTAATGAGACTAACCCACAAAATGTTCAAATTGGCTCTTCTTTATCCTTAGTTGAAAAAGAACAATTAATAACTTTATTAAAAGAATTCAAAGATGTGTTTGCATGGTCTTACGAAGATATGCCTGGAATTGATCCTGATATTGTCCAACACCACATTCCCCTGTATCCCGATGCTAAACCGATCAAACAAAAATTAAGACGAATTCGGCCAGAATGGGCTCTGAAGATCAAAGAAGAGATTACCAAACAGATCAACGCTGGATTTCTAATGGTAACCGAATATCCGAAATGGGTAGCCAATATAGTGCTAGTTTTAAAGAAAGACGGTCGTTTCCGAGTCTGCGTGAATTTTTTGGACCTCAATAAGGCCAGCCCGAAGGATGATTTTTTGCTACCGCACAGCGACGTCCTAATAGGCAGTACTGCGGGGCATGCCTTGCTGTCATTCATAGATGGCTTCTCTGGGTATAACCAGATTCTGATGGATCCTGAAGACAGAGAAAAGGCAACATTCATCACGCCTTGGGGCACCTATTGTTACCGTGTTATGCCATTTGGCTTGAAGAATGTCCGGATAACCTATCAAAAGGCTGCCACTACCTTATTGCATGACATGATACATAAGGAGGTTGAAGTGTATGTGGACGACATGATAGTCAAGTATAAGGATCAGGATGGCCACATTACAGCACTGCAAAAATTCTTCGAGAGGATTCGAAAGTTTAAGATGCGGCTTAACCCACAGAAATGTGCATTTAGAGTCACCGCCGAAAAAATGCTTGGATTTATGATCCCCCAACGGGGCATCGAAGTCGACCCCTCAAAGATAAAAGCAAATTTGGAAATGTCTCCTCCGAGGACAGAACGAGAAGTCAGGGGTTTTCTGGGAAAGGTCCAATTCATCAGCCGCTTCATCGTAAAATTGACAACTACCTGTGAGTCCCTCTTCCGCCTGCTAAAGAAGGGAATCAAGTTTGAGTGGGATCGAAAATGCCAAGACGCCTTCGATGCCATACGATAGTACCTACAAAACCCTCATGTTCTAGCCCCTCCCGAACCTGACAGGCCACTGATCCTCTATTTGTCAGTGACTGATTTAGCTATAGGATGCATGCTTGCACAAGAGGGAGAAACCAGAATCAAAAAGGCCGTCTACTGCTTAAGCAAGAAGATGACCGGGTCAAAAATACGGTACACACCGCTGGAGAAGACGTGTTGGGCCTTAGTTTAGGCTTCCCAAAAATTGAGGCATTACATGTTGTCTTTCACAGTGAATATCATCTCCCGGATGGACCCGTTGAAGTACCTATTTGAAATTCCAGCACTAACAGGAAGGATGGCTCGATGGTTGCTGCTATTATCTGAGTTTGATCTCTAATATGTCACCCAAAAGTCAGTCAAAGGCAGAGCAGTGGCAAAATTTCTGACTGACCAACCAGTTGAAGGGGGTGAAGACACGGAATTTCAGTTTTCTGACAAACAGCTAAGAAAAGTTGGGGATGACAAATGGACTCTATATTTTGATGGCGCATCCAATTAATATGGCTACGGAATAGGAGTCCTTCTTGTCACCCCCGATGATTCACATGTTCCGTTGTCCCTAAAACTCAATTTTGAAGTCACCAACAATTAGGCTGAGTATGAAGCATGTTTAGCGGGATTGGAGGCAGCCTTAGAACTAGGGGCAAGAAAACTTGAAGTCATTGGAGACTCAGCACTAGTAGTTTCACAAGGAAGAGGAGAATAGAAAGTCAGGGATTTAACCTTAATTCTCTACCATCAAGAGCTGGAGAAGCTGATACCGTGCTTTGAATTAGTAATCTTTACCCATGTGCCGACATTATAGAACAAGTCCGTACGATTCTCGAAAAGTGATCCAAGCTCGGTATTTGAACCCGAAACCTTCAAGTCAATGAAATTTTGACGAACCATCGAAACTTGCTGCCCAAGTAAGGCGACTGCCAACTCTCTTTATGGCGCCCGCCACAGAACTTTGTAGAAACCCTAACCCAAAGTGGCGACTGCCCACTCCCATTGTTGCGACCACCATAGAACTTTGAGGAAACTTCAAAAAACATGGTGACCGCCATCTTTGATTATGGTGACTGCCAACTCCAAATGGCCTGACGTGTCTCAAAACGTGGCAACACCTCATTGGTTGAAGAATTTTATAAATACCGTACTCCAGCGTACATTTTCAGTACGAATTTTAAGTGAGAGAGACTCTGCCGATATACTGAGCGATCCCGAACCCCGACGCTGAAACCTTGCCGAACCTCCAACCGACGTCGAAGTCTTACTTAGAACACCATCCGAGGATTGGCCCATTGGAGCACATTCTTGACTTGAGAATTCCACAATTCAGGTACCTTGTTTGGATCCCTGGTCCTTCTAGCCATATTCTCTCTTTTAGAGTGATCGGGTTACATTTAATTTTAGCTCAAATACTCCTTATTTATATAGTTAATCTTATTCTTATTTAATTGCTTTCATTTAGTTTAATCTTTTAATCCGTTACTTAATTCACGCATTCACTCTAAGCACATTGTCGTCTTCTTTAATATATGTATCAAATTAGTGCTAATATAATTAAACAATACGACAAAACAATGTCGATATTGTTATAATTCAAAATACTTACATTAAAATGGTTATAATCATCAATGTTATACTCATTTAATTCTAGTATTTCATTTTTTCTCTTTTTTTTTTATGCTAATTTAATGTTCTAGCATTCATTTTCTTCTTATTTTCTTATAGTTAGTTTAATTTTCCTTCTAATAGCATTTTATTTCATTTTCTTGTAACACTAATTTAATACTACATTTTATTTTATTTTATTTTCTTTCTAACTCTTATTTTTTATATTTTTTTTTCTTTTAATGATTAATGTAGTTTCTTTTGCTAATATATTTTTTTTTCTCTTTTATCACTAGCTTTAAATTCCAATGTAATGTCCTATTTTCTTTTTTTTTTCTTTTAATCTTCTCTTTACTAACTTTAGTATTCATTTTCTTTTATGTTGGTATCTTTTTTTTTTAAACTCTATTTTCTTTCTTTTAAGGTGTTATTTTCTTTTCATAACATTTTATCTCATCCTTTCTTTCTTTCTCTTTATTAAACCCAAAAATCATACAAGTCATTTAAGCTAGTTTTCACCTTTAAAAGAAATTTTTTCTTTTTCATATAACCCTTATTTTCTTTATTAGTAAGTTTTCTTTTAATATAGAATTTTTATGCATCTTTACATTTAGTATTAAATACTTATCTAATGTATGTTTATACATGTTTTGGTTATTTTTTTTAAATGTAGTTTAGAATAGTTTAGCTTATTTTTGTAGCAACTTCATATTTAGGTAATTTTAGCATCTTTTAGTATATTTTGTTCTTTTAGGTAAATCATAATTGTTAGCTTATTTTTGTGAAATCGCATGTGAATGTGTTCCATGTATCCTTTTAATTAGAAGTTGCATGCCATAGGATTTAGGATTTTTCTTTTGACACTTATTTATTTTGGAGTGTTATGTATATATTTTATGTATTTTCTATACTTGATTTTGAATGTTCTCTCTTTGTCCACATTTTCTTTATTTGTATGCATTTGAGAAATTTTATTAAAGAACCAATGATAATTAGTAGCAGCCAACCTTATGGTTGGGCGAACAGGGTGCTTAACACCTCCCTCGATTCGTACCTTAGCCCCCGAACCCTTTTATCTGGTTAACGTTTTCAAGATAAGTAAGCTATTTTTTTGTTTTTCTTAGTTTTTCTCAAAAACTAAGTAGCGACTCCATTTTCAACAAAAATAGATTTTCAAAATTTAGTTTTCAAGGTGTTAAAAAAAATTTCTAAAGATTTTTTTGAATTTCTTATTTTTGAACATTTTTCAAAATGGCCCCTAAATTCCAACGCCACAACCATATCATCACCCTGCTGATGCTAACAATGTTACCACAAAGCTGACACTACGGCCATCCACAAGCCACAACACAAACACCCGACTCTAGAGAGAAGCTCACTTACTAACCTGGAATACCAAAGAATCCATTCCCACCAAACCTTCATCCTCTACTCAAACTTCCATCACGAACCACAATTTTCACACAGGGGAAACACTAAGTAACCCACCGCTGTCCCAGACAAGGTTCCACATAACCGAAAAACTACTCCGGCATCACAGCCACAAAGTCACCTGACCCCGACGAGTCACTCAACTAAATACGTCACGTAAACAGAACATCTCATAAGTATCCAATAACCTACACAAACCCAATCATGTCTCCCGTTCAACCACACACCACTGCGCATCACAACATCTCGCTATTCGATCACTGATACCAAGGCTACAGATCCATCTCAAATCACACAGGATCACCGTCATATGACAAAACAAACATGCTAACGGTCATCCATCATCAACCCCAACTCATAACACATACATCACTTCCTTGAGTCCACAATAGGAGAATATTCAAATCCAAAACTTATTCAACAAGTAACCAACTAAGACTTACCTCTTACATGCAGCAATTTCCTCATATACAGAACCTATCACGGCCCTTTTGTTCCCAACCAAATAATCAATCACGTTGGTTCGAACATGCCAGACTAACCAAGATTCCTCAATCATCGCATCCTTTCTGACTCATGCCTTAGCACGTTCTTAGGACCACCATCCACAAACAGCAAGTATGCCAAAGCACAACACTTACCACAGTCGATAACCACTTCTTGACTCTAAAAACTCAGAACAGCTCAAAATCCCAAATAAAACCCGAATCTAGACTCACAAAAGCCTATCAGAAACTCACCATGTGAATATCACAGCCGCACTGTTCTGACAAAATTTCTGCTCTACCATGACCTAGAAGGATAACCATACACGCACAACCCAAAACATGCCGCACACAACGGTTAAGAAGTCCCTACTGATCACTACAAAAAGAACACTACATCTTAACACCAATTCCCTTGTCAACAAGAACAAGAAAAAGCATTCCTAGTCTACCAACTCGACCTCGCAGGGAACACAACCCAAATGGTTTAACCATCATACAAACAAGCCACACTGACTAAGTTACCACAACCTATCATGTTTACTACACTCATACGTACTCTTTTACGGTCTTCCACCGCGGGATAATACAAACCCCATTATGCGATTCTTTACGATCCCCAACTGCGGGAGCAATCAGATCTCAAGTTATACATACATGCCATGTTTGTTTTGGCAGACCCGGACTATTAGTCTGGAGTATAATCTAATACCGCGTTTGTTAAGCCTCTAGACGGACTATTAGTCCGCCAAATGGGAGATAACTAGTGAAGGGGGAGGTGTAGGATTAGAAAGAATTAGATTAAGGAGTGAATTTAAAAAATTTTAAAAATAATAAGAAATATTAAAATATTAAAATAAATAACATAAAATTTAACAATAACATAAAATTTAACTTATTAATTTATTTAAGTTAATTTTAAAATAAATTAACTTAATACAATGGTAAATCATTATCTATTCCGTTATTTAATCCCACTCAATTTAAACACAAAAAAATTAATCCCACCTCATTACTAATCCCACCTTATTACAAATCACACCTCGGTATTAATCCAATCCAATCCAGTCCGGGTTATCAAACGAGCCCACAAATGCTCCACATCTAAGAAGGCACATAGCCATGAACCACACGTCGAAACCATGAAGAATCCATCATACAATCACCCACTTCCGGCGACACAAATTCCTAAGTCACAACTCTAAGGATCATAACACGAATACAAAATCTGTCGAGATTCATAGTCTCAGAACACAACCAAAACTTGAATCGATCAAGAACCCGACATCTTCGTCCAATCGAGATGAAATAACTCACACCAGACAACCGTCTACAAAGAAACTCTCTCTCTGTCCAAAGAGAAGAAAGGGTCAACAAAACCCATAACCCAAGCTCAGCGTACTCCCAGTACTCATCAACACTCGATCCTCAAAGAATCCTGTAGATCTAACCTCCTCGAGATCACATCGACCACAGTCAAACAGCTACCGTCAACCACGGTCATGGTACTCAGACCATTCGCTACACCAAACTCTCAGCTCTCAAACCTCATTCATACACATACGAAGGCCATTAGTCTGCATACCTTATACAACACATCCCATAGGATTATAAGCTCGTCACCAATCATACACAGAGACACACGTCAACAGTCCTATCACGCAAAGACCTCACTTCACAAGGTTGCGCTTACTCACCTAACTCCTGCTAGGAAAACTACAGCCACATCATGGCCTCGAGCCCACTGTCCAAGTAGGTCACATAAAAAGTCCACAGCACCGAACAAAGGAAACCCAATCCTGAGATCCTTCATTCAGAGTTACCAAGAACTCCCTTAACCATGCAAACACCTTCTGCACTTCCGCTCTCAAAGCGCACATCGATCACATGCATCGTAACCCACGATTTCTCACCTATCGTCCTAGGCCAGCCAAACTACACGGTACATTGCTGCACCTTATAACTCCACGCTTCGTCCCCATGGGAAAATAACATACCCATCTCTAAACCTAAGGTGGAACACAAACAACCTCCAGATATGTCACACCCAGGATACATCGTCTCAGTACTAACCAACCACACTCTCAAACTCGTCTATGGTCCCTTCGAACCTCATGCACTCAGCACGGTTCCCAAATACGATCTCCTGATCACGAAAATAACGACCAAACCACGAACCTACATGTCCGTAGGATCCCACAGAACTGATAATCATCAGATGTTAGAATCATAACTTGAACCCTTACATCTTCCAATACAGTCAAAACCTTTGCTCTTCCCAACATATCTGTAACTCATACTCATCGCCATATCCTTGAGCTCACTCTCTCGGAACTCAATTCTCAAACTTCACAAAGATACAACATCCAAGGTCATCAGAACTACTTGGGCCATTGACCACACCCTGTTAGCAAGGGATATTCACATAACCACTCACATGTTTCTATCTCAACATATGCCCGACCAAGGATTATCACGCTCTCATCCATCATGTTCCCGTCTCTATCCCATCTTGAGTACACGGCTCATGACATAGCTTAGCTCATGACATACCTAACCCATCACACGGCCAAAATTATGTACACCAAACCCTAACCGAAAGGGATTATCACGATCTACAAATCTATCTACCAATCTACTCATATCAACTGATTCCCAGGGTCTCCAACACCCTAGTGCCCCTACTCACAAGGCCATTCATAACACAACTCAAATCTTCAATAGCATACTCCCAAGAGGAGCCATCTACCAAAGCCAAAGCCATCAACTATACGTTGACTATACCTGAATAAAACACTACTCATACTAACACTCGACGGTTACAATCCACGGCCAACCTCACACGGCTAAACTCAACTCACTAACGAGTTCCATAACACATCAAGCGGTCAATGCTCAACCATAACCTTATCTCTACAACTTATAGCAACCAAGTCGCACATCCAAGACCTAAACCACGATCTCATTGTCTCGAAGAGTGCACAGTTCATATATAAAGAAAATACAGAACACAACAACCTAAGGTCAATCTATCATATTACTTCTAATACATACCACGTAATCATGCTAACACATAGCCAAAACGATCATGCAGACACAACATCGATGCCGAAGAGAACCAACAAGAATGACACATCAGTTTAGATAGCCCACTTAGATTTCTTGCTAGAAATCACGTCTGCAAAATGCATTTTTAACTTAGCTCACAAGTTCGTTAATCCAAATGCCTGGAGGCAAGACTAATCAATCCTAAGGTCCAACCTCCATACTCACATATACACAACAAGCTATCATGCTTATGTTCCAAACACAGGCAACCAAGCACACACACATCTTTTCTCACAAGGTAACACACCATCTTCCCACAGCTCATAGGTATTCAAACCCAAAGCTCTAATACCAAGTTGTCACGCCCCAAACTCCGGATCACGCGAAAAGACCACAAACAACCACCACAAACGCCCAAACGAAAAGGGATGAAAACTGCAAGCCAAAACGAGGCTAAAACCTTTGTAAAAAACATACTACCGAGGGTTTATTTATTGCAAAAGAGCAGCCCAAAAGCCATGGTCACGGTTACCAAGAGCCAAGCTTTTAAAAATAAACAAAGAATTTTTTTTTAAAAAAACTGCGTAGATCGCTCGAGCGGTCAAAAGACCGCTCGAGCGGTCTTCCCAAGGACATTGGATTTTGAACAAAATAGAGAAAAATAGAATGTTTGCAAAGACTGCCCAATAGACCGCTCTAGCAGTCTGGCTCCCAATAGAATGTTTGAACACTGGATTTTGAACAAGGCAACCATGCCAAAGAAAACCCACCCAAACGAGGCTCCAAATCATCCCTTGAGGCACAACATTTAAAAAAAGATAAAACCAAACGAAAGCGAAAAACAACAACCAATCCAAGGTCTCTCTCTTAAGCAATAAATCATGCATACATCCATAAGAATTAAATATGCTTTACAACATGTTATATCCCAACATGAAATATATATAAAAATGTATAAACTACCTAACAAATACCAAACAATAGGGTTTCGCCAATAGCCATCTCCGGGCACCTCAAGGTTAACCTGTAGGACCACGTTCACCTGGAAAAAGTTTTACAACAGAATCCAACACCGTGAGCCGAAAACCCAATACAAGTAGACTATAAAGCTGTATAGAAGAATATACAATCACACAGTAAAACTTGACTCAACCACAAGAGCCTCAAAATAGTTTTACTTCATAAAATTCCAAGTTTTTCAACATTAAAACCAAGCATTTCAACAATGCTAATAACTTTTTACAGTTAAAGAAAAACAGAAATCAAAACGTTATTTTTCCACTCATATCACACATTGAGAAAAGATAAATGAATCCTATGTACCGACTCTGTCACAAAGAGACAGATATAACAACTATAGACTCCTGCCCATTACCTCTCCTTGAATCATTTAAGACCTGTTAGGTAATGACAAGTTCTATACGGATCTACCACAACGTAACTGCTTAATTTACGAGCCCAAAACCCCAGGGTACAAAGCACCCATCACTTCGTTTACAGGGATTAACCCAAAGGCACGAAGCACCTACCCTACGCACGTTTTTGGAATTCCACCGAGGGTAATTCATACCACATACCCGCTATCCCGGTAGATCTATAGAATCATTTAAAAATCAATCCGTAGCTTAACTACGAAAACATTTCAAACAGTTATACATTAAACATGTATAATGAGAAATCCAACATCCATCAACATGGAGATCTACAACATTTAAACAAATTTCCATCAAAACATTTTAAAAATATGAGACTCAATCCCGAGGATTAGCACTAAACCTCCAAAAATACGTTTTTCAAGAGTTTCACAAAACGTCCATTTTCAAAACCATCTTTTTGAAAACCACAGATATCCATACATTTGAATTATGTAATAAACTAAGAAAAAGCGTCAAACGTGCTTTTTACCTGAAAAATAAGGTTTAAGCATGAAAAATAATATTTAAAGCATTTTCAAGCAATTTTAGCTAGAGAAAATGCCTATAATTGCACGTAGCACCCTTTAACAACAATAGAGTTTAGAATCCTACCTCATAGATGTCTCACCATCAAGAATCAAACCTCAAACAAGCTCCAATCCACTAAAGCCCCAAATGCGCGACTACGAAGGAGCTTCCAACGAGCACCCACGCTCTCCAACGGTAACTCACTCAAGGTAACGGCAAGATCTCAACCCCCGTCAGACACGGATAGCTCCAAGGAGCTCCAAAATCAAAACCCTAGATCACCCTTTAGCTTTAGAGAGAGAAGAGAAAGGTGGAAAATGAGAAATCCAACCTAAAACCAGCAACTTATAGCTTCTGTTCATCACAGACCGCTCGATCCGTTAAAAGACCGCTCGAGCGGTCTCCGCAACTGCATTGCTATCCCAACTTCAAACGATCATATATCCATTGTTTGAACTCCGAATAGGGTCATTCTTATGCTCAAACTAAATCCCCAGAAGTTTACTTTCTAATGGTTCAAACTTCATACCAAAATTAATTTTGTACAAGGTGTTATGACCAAATTAGTAAAGGTATGTCACTTTTCTTTACACGCTTTTCACATATTTTTGTCCAGACATCTCTTAAAACCTCATATTCTTTCCCGAACATATCTTTTACGCGTATCCAAGCTCAAAATTCTCACCCACAACATCACCAATGTCATGTTTTAACTCCTACTCCCATCAACACTTAATTATTTTAAAATAAAACGAGTTGGGGTCTCACATTGAGTTTGTTGAATCTGTCTTTACCGAGTTAGTTAACGCTGAGTCCACCGGGAATACATCTGTTATCTTCCCGAGCCCTTTCTATTTTGAGTCTCAAGATGTAACCTCTTTTGAAATCAATGGAATGAAACTAAACTTTACTTACTTTGCTGTGTCTCAAATATCTTATCTTGATTCTGAAGATTTTAATGAATTCAGGAAGGATATCCCCCAAGAATTAAAATTTTTAATCAAAAAGGAAGAAAAAATTCAAGCTAAGCCTATAACCGAAGAAACTGTTATAATATACCTCAATAATGAAAGAGATCCACAAATGGTTTAGGTTGGTTCCACGCTATTTTTAGAGGAATACAAACAACTAATCTTTCTATTAAGGGAATTTAAAGATGTTTTTGCATGGTCCTACGAAGATATACCTAGGATAGACCCCGACATTGTACAGCACCAAATCCCTTTGTACCTCGATGCCAAACCCGTCAAGCAAAAGCTGAGGAGGATTAAACCAGACTGCGCACTCAAGATCAAGGAATAAGTTACCAAATAGATAGACGTTGGATTCTGCATGGTCACAGAGTACCCGAAATGGGTTGTTAATATTATTTCGGTACCAAAGAAGGAAGGAAGGATCCGGGTATGTATCAACTTTTGGGATCTCAACAGGGCAAGTCCAAAAGATGACTTTCCTCTCCCCATATAAACGTATTGGTAGACAACACTACCAAGAACGCGCTTTGTCTTTTAAGGACGGATTGTCAGGCTATAACTAGATTCTAATGGCTTCAAAAAACTAGAAAAATACTACTTTCACAACCCCTTAGGCTACCTATTGTTATAGAGTCATGCCGTTGGGACTGAAGAACGTGGGAGCAACCTACCAAAGGGCTCTAACCACGTTGCTACACGACATAACACATAAGAAGGTAGAAGTATATGTGGATGATATGATCGTGAAATCCAAAACCCAGGAAGGACACTTCGCCGCACTATGAAAATTCTTCGAGTGGATTAGAAAATACAAGATGCACTTAAACCCTAAAAAGTGTGCCTTCAAAGTTACAGCATAAAAAATGCTCGGATTCATGATCACGTAGTGAGGTATAGAGGTAGACCAATTGAAGATCAAGACAATTCTCGAAATGCCTCCCTCAAAGACTGAGAAGGATGTAAGGAGTTTCTTGGGAAATGTTCAGTTCATCAGTCGATTTATTGCCAAACTAACCACTACCTCTGAACCCTTATTCCGGCTCTTGAAGAAAAGGGCCAAGTTTCAATGGGACCATCAGTGTTAAGACGCCTTCGAAGTCGTACGAAACTATATGCAAAATTCCCCAATTTTGTCACCACCAGAACCTGGCAATCCTTTGATACTATACCTATTAGTGATTGATTCAGTAATGGGGTGCATACTTGCATAGAAAGACTAATCAAGGTATAAAGAGCTATCTACTACTTAAGTAAAAATATGATCGAATGCGAACAACGGTATACGCCTTTGGAAAAGACTTGTTAGGTGCTAGTCTGGGCATCCAGGAAGTTAAGCGATTACATGTTAATATAACAAGTCGTACTAATCTCGAGAATGGATCTGCTCAAATACCTCTTAAAAAATCAGAATTGACAGGAAAGTTGGCCCAGTGGTTGCTGATGCTTGCCAAATTTGACTTGCAGTATGTCATGAGGAAATCAATAAAAGGGAGAGTCATTGTTGAGTTCTTAACAAACCACCCTATCAACGGAGAAGAAGAGCCTGAATTTGAGTTTCCTGATAAGTTGGTGCTGAAGATTGAGGAGGATTCATGGACCTTCTTTTTCGATAGAGCCTTAAACCAATACGGTTATGGGATACAGATACTCCTTATCACTCCCGATGATTCTCATATTTCTTTGGCTTCTAGGTTAAGTTTTGAGGTCACTAACAATCAGGCCAAGTACAAAGCTTGCTTAGCCGGATTGAAAGCCTCCTTGGAACTAGGGGCAAGAAAGTTTGAGGTTATAGGAGACTTAACTCTGGTAGTATCCCAAGCAAATGGAGAGTGTAAGGTTAAAGAAGGAAAGCTGGTTCAGTATCACCGAGAGCTTGAGCTGATGATCCCCTGCTTTGAAAGTTTGGTGTTCATTCATGTGCCGAGATTGCAAAACAAGTTCGCTGATGCCCTGGCCACTCTAGCATCGATGATAAACCACTCTAGCATCGATGATAAACATACCACCCGGGATACGGATGAGGCCTTTAGAGATTCAATAAAAGAATGCACCTGCAATTAGCAACATCGCTATTATCCAAGAAGCCAATGACAAATTACCATGGTACCACGACATTTGGAATTTTATTGAGAAAGGGGAATATTTGAGCTGAGCCAGTAAAAAGGACCAGAGAGCTATCAGGAGACTCGCCACACAGTTTGTGATATGTGGAGGAAAACCGTACAACAGAGGTTATTTGGGAGTAAATAAGCTTTTGTGTCGGCATGAAAGAGGGATGCGAGGTGATGAGAGAAATTCATAGAGGAGTTTGCAGACCACACATGAGCGGGATGATGCTGACTAAGAAGATCCTGCATCAAGAATATTTCTAGATGACTATGAAAACAGACTGCCATCAATTTGTCCGAAGGTGCCTAAAATGCCAGATCCACGTAAACCTCAGGCATGTACCGCCATCTCAGCTTTATAACATGACGTCACCCTAGCCGTTCTCAATTTAGGGAATTGACATCATAGAGAAGGTCACACCCAAGGCATCAAATGGACACGAGTTTATTCTCATGGCAATTGATTACTTCAAAAAGTGGGTCGAAGCTACCTCTTACTCAGTCTTGAAAGCCTCTCAAGTGGTCAGATTCATTAAGGAAAATCTCATTTGTCCGTATGGAGTTCCACATGAGATAATCTCTGACAATGGTTCCCACTTTCAAGAAGAAGTATTAGACCTCTTAGAGGAGTATCGGATTGTCAACCACAAATTTTTTCCATACAAACCGCAAACCATTGGGTCTGTAGAAGCTACAAATAAGAATGTGAAAAATATCCTATAGAAAACGATAAAGGGGAGCAAGGATTGGCTGAAAAGGTTACCATTTATGTTTTGGGGATACCAGGCATTGATCAAAACTTCTACTGAAGCAACACCCTATGCCCTAGTATATGGAATGGAAGTAGTTATGCCCATGGAATTAGAGATCCCTTCTCTAAAAGTAATGGCTGAAAGCGATATCCCCGAGTCAGAATGGTAGAGGGACGGGTTTGAAGAGTTGCTTCTTTTTGACGAACAGAGGCTTAAAGCACTGTTCCACGTTCAAGGATATTAGAGAAGGATAGCTCGGGCATTTAACAAGAAGGTTAAGTCTTGAAACTTGAAGGAAGGTGACTTAGTCCTCAAATAGATCAGAGCTCCTATCTTTGATCCAAGGGACAAGTTCAAACCTAATTAGGACGAACCCTATCTCATCAAAACCTTGATGTTAAGAGGCGCTGCCATCGTTATGGATTTGGACGAAAATGTTTTCTCTACACCTATTAATTCAGACCAGCTTAAAAGGTTCTATCCTTAAGGGGATGCCTGCAAAAAGAGAATATTAATACTCGAGTGTGACCCAAGCTTCGAACTACGTTATAGCCTGATTCCCTTCTTTCGGGATACGTAGGAAACTTCTGTCAGAAATTTACCCTAAAACTTTATCTAGAATTCTCTTTTTGTAACCATGTTCCAAGTAGTCGATTAATGTAAAAGCTTGTTTTAAGTTTCTCTAATAAAATGATTATGTTGAAAGAACAAAGTCGTAAACCAAAAGTGAAGAACTTTCATTAATGAGTTTTACCAATACTGTTTTTAAAACATATAAGTGAGGCTCGCAAGTCCTCATCCTTAGAAGCTAAAAAGGGGAACTAAACATTAAGGTATAACAAAGCAAAATCAAGTCCTCCTTCCCTTTGCATCCCCTTTTTATCCTGCCTTGCGCTCTATCTCCGCTTGCAGTCAAGCCTTATAACTCGCAGATAACCCACTATCAAAATCACTGCCAATCGGTATCCTCAATCGAGGAGACCCAGCCTGCTAATACTGACCCATGAAGGGGGCCCGATGAGCGTGACTATACAGATGGTTCACAACAGTCTCAGGAAAAATCTGGGTATGCCTAAACTGGCGAAGAATGCGATAAGGACGATAAAAGGTGGCCAACTTTAAGCCAACCAATAGGTTCCCCGAATGGCCCACAGTTGCAGTAGTCATGGAAGATATCTTCAGCCAAGGGCATAGCCAGGAGATGTCCTCCCCGGTTAAAGAACTTAGGTAATCCCGCCAAGAAGTCTCAATGGAGCATAGCCGATAAACCTAACGACGAATGAAAAACTTCACGCTGTAACTATCAGACATGGGCTTCTCTAGTAGATTCACCTTCTCCATCAACCAAACCTGAAGGAACAAAGAAAAAAGAGAGCTGAGTGAAAAAATCTGAGAGAATAAAGAAAAAGGAGGGCTGAGTGAAAAAATGAGAGAAAACGAAAAAAAAGGAGAACTAAGTGGAAAAACCTGAGAGAAATACAGAAAAATGAGAGTTGAGAGACTACCTGCAACAAGAGAGTACTACCAGCAAAATAAGGGGCAACCCTGGAGTGATTTGCATCAAGACCGAGAAGCGTCTCAGTAAGGACTAGCGGAATAGGATCTCGACACTCGTGGATCTGATGAGCCACATCCACTAAGGAAGACCAAGCCCACCCGTCCGAGGGTCCCAAAAGGAAGCAAGCCAGAACACAGATGCAAAAAGCATGCCGACATTGAAGCTGAAAAGAAAAGTCTCCAACAGACCCCCGAGGCCCGAAGTGCTCCACGATTCGAGCCACATAGAGAAATCCATTGTGAGTAATAATAGAAGCCTCACACTTGGAGTAACCACAAAGCTACATCAACCTATCCCTAGGACTTGAAAAAGGCGTGGGAACTATGACCTCTTCTCGGCCCAAAATCTGTAAAATAGTTAAAAAGTCCTTTATAGTCGGGCATAACTCCTCAGCACCAAAACAGAATACATGAACGTCGGGATCGCATAGCTGGGTTGCTCCTCTCAGAAGATGCCAGTCAACCCATAGGGTTTGTAGAGAGAACAGCGCATCTAGGCCGAACTTGAGGAAGTTCTTGCGCTCAATCGAGGAAAAGTCATTCATGTAAGCTGTCAAAGAGTTGTTATAAAAGTGGGCTATGAAGGATACAGGTAGGATACAAGATATCCAGAACAATGGGGTCTAGAACAGTTACCCCCTTTTATAGATCCAAAAATGGGAGGAACCCACAGAATCTGTTCCAAGTTTTGCGCCAAAACCCTTTGCTGCGGCCATCACCTTTTTCCTATGGATGTCATCTTATAACCTAATGGCTCATCCCAAACCTCACGGCCATAATGCCTACAATACAGGCCATGAACTTTTATCCACAAAAGTTCAAGCCGACATATCCAAACCAAATGGCTGCCATATTCTTTCTCACGGCTGCCATCTTTTTTATGTAGAAATTTTGGAAGCCTGTCCCCATTTTGCCAATATGCCCCAAACTGTAGTTATGCACTTGTTAGCAACTCGCAATAAGAAAAGAAGTTCATATGAAAAGATCACAACTCACGAGTTATACATTATGCATAATCAAAGTCTAAGCATTTAAGAATAATTTTCATGTCATAAAAGAGTATAAGTATCCATGATATTTAAAAAGTGTAAGCCACAAGGCACGAAGGCCCAACCCATCAAAAGTAAAGTAATGTGTGTATGTGTATGACGTGGCATGCAAGCCCAGAGAAAAATCAAGGGCATGCAGGCCCCACCAGTGTATCTATACAGAATGTCAAAGAGTAGTATGCCTGTATCAGCATATATCAGTATATCAGTACAGTAAATCAGAGCAGTGTGATAGTGTGATCATAACAAAATATCAAATTGTATCAAATGGCACGCAGGCCTAGGACAGAGTAGGCACGCATGCCTCTAGGAACAAAAGAAAAGAGAACTGAGATCCTCAGCAGTATGGTAGATCAGAAAGGTCACTCCTACCGGGTCCTCTTCCTCCGAACCACGTAGCCTCCCTAGGAAGACTCTCTAGATGTCGACCCGGTCTCCTCCTCCTCCTCCTCCTCTGAGCTGTTAATCGTTTGCGTAACACTAGGACTCTGAGCGTGGGATGAAGAAGTAGCAGCAGCTGAAGCAGAAGTCCAACCAGAAGGTGCAGCAAGTCCTATGTGACCTCCGCGAGTCCTTGGTCCTCTGCCACGCCCACACTAAAAGTAAGAAAAGGAGCACATTAGCTAAGGCAGATAAGCATGAGCAGAATGGAAATAAAAGATAGAAAGGACTGAGTACCGCAATTGGGTCACCCCGAGGAGTATGAGGCTCTAAGCCATGGGCTCAGAATGCAGCATCCTAGCGACAAACCAATACTCCTAACCCAGTGGTCAGGCGAAGGGACTGGTTGCACCACTCCTGGGGCATCTGTTAAGAGAAGAATAAAGTCAGTGCAATTAGAGATGGAAATCAGTCAGATAGGGGAATCAGTGCATTCAGATCATCGCAGTTAGATATGAGCGACAGTACGAAGTGTTGGAGGCAAAACTGCAAAGATCATTATTTTTGTAAACGATTTTCAGTAAAAATAAACTGGACGGGCAAATGCCAAAACGGGCTCCAGATAAAAATTTTGATGTTGAACAATCAAAAATAAAACCCGTGCAACCGAAGTTAATTTTCAAGAATACCTTTTGTCGATCAATTCTTCAACTACAATTTGATTTTTAGTTGAAACTCCTATCAGATCTTCTACTGTAATCCCTTATACGATCCTCGAACGTAGCGTGAACTACGGACTATCGAGAACTCGTACCGGTAGAACCCATATATATTTAATCTTGAAAGACAAATTATGATCACGAAATTGATTTAGCCTACCTACATATATATATAGGGCTACAGCAGGGACCTGGGGAGTAATTATGAGTAAGACTTCCAATTGAACACAGACACCTACTAGTGGTTTCTACAATTATGAAAAGATGCAGCAGTTTCTGCAATTTTCATAAAACACTAAATTACAGTTCACACCACTAAAGAACTATAATTGCACTCTGACCCATAATCTCAATACCTTCTTGCATTGAGCTCCTGTTATTAAATGCTTACCATTTCTCCCCACGTTGAGATTCTCGATACCTTCCAATTAAATTTAATTACTGACAATTTAATTTAATCGATATATTCATATTTCTTAAACCCTTTCTCTTAACTTATTTGATTGCCGAATAATCAAATCCACCTGTAGGGTTTAGCCCGGTCAAAACTTATAAGTTTCCTTAAGGGGGTATCGTCAATTCCGATCTTTCAGGACGTGAATTCCGTCAATAATTAATATTTTCCATATAAATAATATAGTTATCTAACTCACCGAGAATATAGACCCATACAAGATCGCACCCTCTAATGAATCAAAATAATGAATATTAAATATATGTAAATCAATAATTATTTTAAGATTAAGAGGATAAACATTATTCATAATAACCTTGAGGTGTGAATTAATTTATATACTCAGTATAAAATTAATTACCACAAATGTCCATTCAATACACACAAAGTGTACTAGCACAGAGAGTCGGGACAATAGACGACGCTATTATCTGTTTCCCGTAACCAAGACAGGCATACTAAAATTCTGTGCTACAGTCGTATCAATGGTATGTCTATTTTCATCTAAAGTGTGAATATAAAACTTATATTCTCCAAGAACTTAAAATCTGATCTTCTGTGTATAAGCCGTACTTTACACACCAGATTAAATACTATACAGCATATTGGTCATCCATGCATAACAAAGAAATAATATACAAACATTGCTCATAAAGATTCTCATAAAATAGAAAATTAATTTTCTTAATAAAATTAAATACTACAAATATGATTTTCAGTATACCAACTCTAACAATCTCCCACTTATACTCAAAACCATGCTGCCATACATCTGACTCCCATTCCCTCTACATGACTATTAAAAGTCTTAACCAGTAAGCTATTTGTAAATAATCTACAAAGTTGTCTCCTAATGTAAGTTCTATGTATGACTAAAAATCTGAGTCGGTGCACCCTAAAGGTACTAGACTATTTGCCTGGTAAATCAACATATAATCCTTAATCTTTTTCAGGTATTTGATTATATTCTTTACCGCAGTCCAATACAATTGCCTTGGGTTAGACTAATATCTACTAACCATGCCAATGCAAAGCAGATGTCGGATTTAGTACAAAGCATAGTATACATGAGGCTTTCTATGCTGAAGCATAAGGAACTGCCTTCAACTTCTCTATCTCATCAGGTGTCTTAGGACACTGATCCTTGGATAAAGTGATTCCATGCCTGAAAGGAAGAAACCATTTCTTGAAATTTTGCATGCTAAAACGAGTAAGGATATCATCGATATACTTTACTTGTGATAAGCCCAATATCTTTTGTTTTCGATCTCGCACAAACTTGATCCCAAGGATGTGACTGACTTTTCTCAAGTCCTTCATATCGAACTACCTAGATAACTATACTTTAACCATAGATAATGCCCCCATATCATATCCGATGAGCAAGATATTATCTACACAAAGTACTAGAAAGATCACCACGCTTCCGTCACGTTTCTTGTACACACATGACTCATCTAGACTTTGATCAAAATGATAAGACTTAATGGCTTCATAAAACTGAGTATTCCAAGACCTCGATGCCTACTTAAGTCCATAAATAGATTTCTTAAGCTTACACAGCATGTGTTCCTGACCCTTTATAATGAATCCGTCTGGTTGTATCATATAAATACACTGGTCAAGACTTCCATTAGGGAAAGCTATCTTAACTTCCATTTGCCAAATTTCGTGATCGAGATGAGCGGCAATGGATAAGAGAATTCGGAAGCAAGACTACCGGCGAAAAGATTTTCTCATAATCGATCCCTTCTCTCTGAGTAAACCCTTTAGCAATAAGCCTAACTTTGAAGGTTTCAACCTTTCCGTCTGCTCCTCTCTTCCTCTCGTAGATCCACTTGCATCTGAAGGGTTTTATCCCTTTGGATGGTTCTACAAGTTCCAAGACAAGATTAGAATACGTAGATTCCATCTCTATATTCATAGCCCTTTGCCAAAGATCTACATTTGTGTCTTGTAGTACTTCATTGTAGTTACAGGACTTGGTATTCAGTTCTATTGGGTTCTTGTCAAATGACTCTCCCAAGAACATATACCGATCAGGTTGATGAATAACTCTCCCACTACGACGAGGCACTACCTGTGTCTGTGTACTAGTAGTAACAGACTGTGCAGAATCTGAACCCTGTGCATCACCACCCTGTTCTTGATTTGCACCTGTCCCGATAATTCTTCCACTACAATGAGGTAATGGAATATCAGTGACTTGTGATTCTTCTTTTGTTTTACCAGTATTTCTTCTCAATTCTTCCAAAATAATTTTACTATTGGGCCTGTGATCCATAATATAATTTTCTTTCAAAAATCGGGCATTGGTGCTAACAATGACCTTCTGATCCTTACGATTATAAAATAAATCACCATTTATTTCCTTGGGATACCCCACAAAAAAACAAACTTTCGTCCTCGGTTCTAACTTACTTGCGCTCCCTTTCAGCACATGTGCTGGATGCCCCCAAATCTGAATGTGTTTCAGACTAGGCTTACGCTCGGTCTACAATTCTATGGGAGTAGAAGGTACTGACTTAGAAGGTACCAAATTCAGAATATAAGCTGCTATTTCTAAAGCGAGTCTCCAAAACGAAATGGGTAAACTTAAATAACTCATCATGGATTTTACCATCTCCATAAGAGTCTTATTCGTTCTTTCTACTATACCATTCAGCTGCAGAGTGCCAAGTGCAGTTAACTGGGATGTAATCTCCTCTGATGACAAGTAGTCCTTAAACTTTTCAAAGAGGTATTCTCCAACACGGTCGGATCGTAGTGATTTGATACTTTTACTAAGACTTTTCTCCGTCTCCACCTTGAATTCTTTGAATTTCTCAAAATATTCAGACTTACGGTGCATCTGATAAATGTATCCATACCTTGAGTAGTCATCAATGAAAGTGACGAAGTACTCAAAGTCACCTCTAACCTGAATTATCATAGGACCACAGACATCAAAATGAACCAGCTCCAACGGTTCTTTAGCTCTATAGCCTTTGGTCGAAAAGGACCTCTTGGTCATCTTACTCTCTAAGCAAGATTCACGAACTAGAAATGCCTCTACTTCCAATGAACTCAAAAGTCCATCTATTACCAGTATATTTATCCTTTTTAGATTAATATGACCCAAGCGTAAGTGCCAAAAAAATATTTGGTTTATTAAAGAATGAAACTTTTTCTTATATGGTAATATAGATGTATTATTCGTTTCAGTCAGTTGCAGTGTAGGAGAGATTGGAGTAATAATATAAAGATCATCCACTAATATACCAGAATAGATAATCCATTTATTATCCTTAATAATCACAGGGTTATTAAAATAAACTAAATATCTATCTTTAGCCAATCCAGAAACGGAAACTAAGTTCCTTCTACTAGCATGTATATAAAAATAATCTCTCAATATTAAAACCTGATCTCTACCAAAACTGAGAGTGGCATCTCCTATTGCAACTGTTGTTATCTTTGTATTATTGCCCATATGTCAGTAAATCTCTCTGTCACTAAGTTGTCGAGTTTCCTAGAACTCCTCCAATGAATTGCAGATATGATTAGTGGCTCCCGAATCTATACACCAGGTACCGATAGATAACACTGCTAAACATGTTTTCACAACCAGTGAACAGAAATTACTCTATTTGTTCTGCCTTCGAGAAATATTGGACATAATTTTTTCCAATGTCGGGTCTGGTTCTAGTGAAAACATCTGCCTTTCGACTTTTTCACACCAGTTCGTGGTCCACTAACTACCCTGGAAATTATGTCTCCCTGTTTCTGAACATTTTTCTTCTTCATGTCTTTAAGCCTAGAGGAAGAACCTTTTCAGAAATAAACACATTTTCTAGTATTGAAAGGATACCATTTGTAATTAAAACTATATCCAAGTTATATTTTCAGTCAACAAAATTCAGTCTCGTTAGTTTGTTTTTTTTAAGTATTAAAGCGAGTTGGTTGAAATCTATTTTAATATTGAGAATCACATAATTAAAAATACCATTAATTATGACGAGTAAAATTTTTAATTCATTTTAATTTGGTTCTCTCTACCATTTTAAAATTAATTCGCCAGTAGCCTGGATTCCTGTGAATAGCTTGCCACGATGGGTAGACGTCTACTATATATCATAAGACCAGACATGGCAATTTCTTTTAATTTTAGTATCTAAGCAACTGACCATGCTAAGTAAAATTAAATAGTTGACATAATTTCGGTCCAGTATATAATAGCAGCTACTCATATAGAGATTATACTATTATATACAGCTTAGTTTTAACCATTACTTAATCCCAAATTAATCGCTTCGCAATGAACCCTTCAGATGGAGAAGTGATCCACACTAACAATTATCCAAAATTAATTCTAAAAAGAGTTTGTACTAGCAATACCACAACTAATCTGTCCGATGGGGAGGAAGGCTTTACAGCCTACACGCATTGTTTAATTATATCGCCTATAAATTGGTAATTGGGACTGCGAAATTTATCTGTGAATAAATTTCCTCGCTTATAAACTGGTAATTCAGAGTTATAAAAATCTTTTTAATTAAAATAAATTTATTAATTTCGAAAGTCACACGATTTGAAAGAATCAAACATCTTTCTGTGTACACGATTCCAAATATTTTAGTTTATCAAACCATCTTTTCTTATTTAAATGCGTAACAAATAAAATTTAATAAATACACAATTTTTTCTGTAATTTTTCAGCTAAAGTAGTGATTAAATGCATTTATTTATTTTATTTTTCGTTTTGTATTTTTTTAAAAATAATAATTTATTTTATTTAAATATTTTTTTAATTAATTAATTCAAAATTCCGAATTAATTCTCACATTTTTCTAAGGTATCCGATTTAAAGAAAAAGCATCTTAGAAGTGATATTTTGTAAAAAAATTAAATATCTAAAATTTTTCTATTTAATTAATTAATTAATTAAAAAAATTTAATTTAATTTTTTATTACAAAATATTTTAATTAAAATTGAATATTCAAATTAATTAAATTATAAGATAAATAAAACTAATATTTATCGTTCACGCAGTTAATATAAAAAAGAAATTAAATGGAAGATAAATATATTCTGATTTTATGATTGAATTAAAACTCTAAAAAATTTTAATTTTCTATTTAAAAGAATAAACTTTAAAAATCTTTTTCTGAATCAGCTGCTTGCGTTTGATATGGAAACTGCTGCTTTGAAAAAAAAAAACCGCTACGCCTCTGTTTGCCTTCTGCTGCTTGCTTGTTTTTTTAAAAATAAAAAACAAAATAGTGTTCCAACCAAACAGCCCCTTGATCGCCAAAAGCTGCCAGGGAAAGCGTCGCTGGAATTTCGCCGGAATTTGCGCCCAATGCTCTTAAGTTGGAATCCGGCGACAGTTTGGGACTTTGCTTCAGATAACACTGCTGCCTAAGGCAACGTTTGGCTGGAATAGAACCGCAGCACCAAAACTACTTGGAATATGCGCCATTGGGAGGAAAGCAGCCAATTAACCAAAACCGCCACAGTTTGCTGAGGAATGAAAGCAGCCTGGATTGCGTCGTGTTTGGTGCGGTTGCTTGCAAAACACTGTGTTGCTTGGAAAACTGTTGTGTTGGAAATCAGTGTTGAAACACACAGCAGCGCTGTGTTGGATTTGCGTCGCTGCCCAAGGCAGCATTTGGTTGTTGCGGCGGCTGTTTGCTTCCTTTTTTTTTTTTATAAAATCCAGAAAAAAAAACTGGAGTGATTAAAAAAATGCAAAGCTAATGCCGGAACCATTGCCGTTTGCCGCCGCTTTTGTTCTTCTATACCTGTTCTTATTTTTTCTTTTTAAAAAATTAAAAAAAATACATCGAAACCTATGTTCCGTAGGCTTACATTCGATCTACCACGATCAATTCTCATGGTTAAAAAAATAATCAAATTAAATCATCATCTACGCATTCAATCAAATATGAAAATAAATGATGATAATAAAATCGAAATTTAGAATGCCTGCAAAACAAAGTTAGCAACAGTTCTAAAACTACCCGGCCCCAATAACTGTAAATAAAAACAAAATGACTCTGATATCAATTGTTGGAGGCAAAACTGGCAAAATTATTATTTTTATAACCGATTTTCGGTAAAAATAAATTGGGCGGGTAAATGCCGAAACGGACTCCAGATAAAAATTTTGACGTCGAACGATCAAAAATAAAACCTGTGCAAAAAAAGTAAATTTAGAAGAATACCTTTGGTCGATCGATTCTTCAACTACGATTTGATTCCGAGTTGAAACTCCTATAAGATCTTCTACTGTATTCTCTTATGCGATCCTCGAACGTAGTGTGGGCTACGGACTATCGAGAACTCGTACCGGCAGAATCCAAATAAATTTAGTCATGAAAGACAAATTATGATCAAGAAACTGATTTAGCCTACCCGCGTATATATAGGACTACAACAGAGACCTGAAAAGTAATTATGAGTAAGACTTCTAATATATAGTCGTGAAAGACAATCCTCGAACGTACTGTGGGCTACGGACTATCGAGAACTCGTACCGGCAGAACCAGATATATTTAGTCTTGAAAGACAAATTATGATCATGAACTAGTTTAGCCTACCCGTATATATATAGGGCTACAGCAGGGACCTAGGGAATAATTATGAGTAACACTTCTAGTGGAACACAAATACCTACCAGCAGTTTCTGCAATTATGAAAAGACGTAGTAGTTTCTGCAATTTTCATAAAACACTGAATTACAGTTCACACCACTAAAGAAATAGAATTATACTCTGATCCATAATCTCAATACCTTCTTGTATTGAGCTCCTGTTATAAAATGTTTACAATTTCTCTCCACGTTAAGATTTTCGATACCCGCCAATTAAATTTAATTACTGATAATTTAATTTAATCGGCATCTTGATATTCCTTAAACCCTTCTTCTTAACTTATATGACTACCGGATAATCAAATCCATCTGCAGGGTTTTGCCCAGTCAAAACTTATAAGCTTTCTTAAGTGGGTATCGTCAATCACAATCTTTCAGGACGTGGATTCCATAAATAATTAAAATTCATCATTTAAATAATACTGCTATCCAACTCAACGGGAATGTAGACCCATATAAGATCGCACCCTCTAATAAATCAAAATAACGAATATTAAATATATATATATAAATCAATAATTATTTCAGGATTAAGAGAATAAGTATTATTTATAATAACATTGGGGTGTAAATTAATTTATATAGTCAGTATAAAATTATTACCCAAAATGTCTCGTTCAATACACACAAAGTGTACTAGTACAGAAAGGCGGAACAATAGACGATACTATTATCTGTTCCCCGTAACCAAGGCAGACCTACTAAAATTCTGTACTACAGTCGTATTGATGGTATGTTCATTTCCATCAAAACTGTGAGCATGAAACTTATATTCTGTAAGACCCTAAAATTTAATATTTTGTGTGTAACTCGTACTCTACACACCAGATTAAATACTATACAGAATATTGAATATCCATGCATAACAAAGAAATAATATACATATACTGCTCATAAAAATTTTTCTAAAATAAAATTTTAATTTTATCAATAAAATTAAATACTAAAAACATAGTTTTCAGTACACCAACCATAACATGAAGAATAGAAGGTATGTCATACCTACTCAGCGCCGGGGGGAAGGAGAATCTCTAGGGCCGTCGGCTCGGGGATCCAGATCTGATGGCGAATCCCGTCCTCAAAGGTGTCTACTGTCCAAGGGAGCTCGAGATGAATAAGACCCAGGGCAGCGGGAGGAGGACCCCACACGATAATAAGAGCACCTATGGTAGGCATGAGCCTCTCCTAGGTAAAGACCGTGTAGTCACGATCCTCGCCTTTGATCAACATGGAAGCATCGCGACCCACCATGGCTTGTATGATCTCAGTCGTGCGGAGGGTGTCGGTCTGACACATCCCCACTGGAGGTGTCATCGGGATACGAAAGTAGTCATACCCCAAGAACTGCTGAACGACGCGCTCATTGAGGTCCCACTTTGCGCAGAATGGCCTCTCAAGCAAGACACGGGTCCGAGGGACCTCACGGCTCTACATCAAATCAGCATCAGGTCGCTCCTCCATGCACATCCAGATGTCCAAGCGGACCTAAAAGTCAAAGAAAATATGTCATCAAGCAGTGTATATACAGAAATGAGAAGTGGGAATAAATAGAAGCATGAGTAACTTACACGGTCGGGAGTGAGGCAGTCTAGGAAAAGGCGGTTATCATCTAAATCCATCCCACTAGGCTTCGTATTCCAATGGCGTTTGGCCCATCGAAGTGCTTGAGGGATCACGAAGGGATCGTCACATGAGTTCACTGGCTGGCACATGCCCAGGAACTCATAAACCTAGAGCTGTAGAAAATCAAGAGAGGCATCAGTATAGTTGAAACAGATATGCTGATATGGAAATGGGAAAGGAAAGCACTAAAAGCAGAGAAAGGAGGCATACCTCCCAAATGCGCTAGTACCCACCGGTGCTCAGATCAGAGGTTCTGGTAGCTGCGCACATGTACCCGTATAAGGTGGCCAGTGCATCTCCTCCCCAGTCATAGGAGCCGATCTGGTCTACCACCACCGTGGCAGCGAGATAGTGGAGGTGCATCCTATTTTCTAAGTTCAGGAATAAGGATATCCTAAACATATAGAGAAGGATTGCACGCGTTACCCACTTGAAGTGGTGGACCTTAGACCAGACAAAATGGCAAAAGGTCATCTTCAGCCACGTGTATCGTATGCTCCCCTTGTTGATGGAAGGGGGCAAGTAGCCGAGAAGGTGAAGATTAGCCTCGGGGCTCCAGTAGATATCTGGATCGAATGGGATCGGGTCACCGGCCACCCGAATCCCGGTATAAGAAAGAAATCGAGTGGAGTAAGGGTCACCTCAAATGTGGAAAGATGAAAGGTGTTGGTGGTGTCCCACCACCTCTCCGTTAAAGCTGCAAGGGTGACTCGATCATTGCTGGTGCCCTCCAACGTGGTGATGAAGCTACTAAAGTCGGCCCGATCAACAATCTCTCGGCTACTGGAAAGGAGCGCCATATACCACTCTAGTACATCGGAGGACCCGCTGAAACCTCGAATGTGAAGTTGCCCCTGAAACGAAACAAAACCAACAAATCAGTAAACGAAAAACAATAATGGAATCAATAAAATAATGAAAACAAAACAAACAGAAACAATGACGGGATCAAAATCAAAGTACGTGACAAGATGGCTACAATAAACTAACAATAATTAGAACAACATCAAAACGAGACTCAAAATCAACCTACGCTTTAAGGGTCAAAATTTCACTCATTAGTTCAAGAACCTACCCCGTTTTGAAACCAACAACGACTCAACCCGATCAAAACCAATTCGCTAGGATCCAAGTTCAAATTTAACAAAAACTCGGCTTTGCTCGTATTTTCAATTCAACTCGATCTAAAAACTCATTTGACATAGTTTCACAAAATTTGAATCTAACCCCGTTCAAAATTCAAGTTCAAAATTCAAAATTCAAAAACAAAAATGGGGGGTGGGGCCGAAGAGAGGGGGGGTAGAGTTCAAAATTCAATTTCCTTCCAACATAGCTCCTAATCCACCTCAAACCAAAAACTCAAAATGGAAAACTAAACTAAAATGTCGTCAAAGTTTTGTCTCAACAACAATTAAATTCAAACTTGACCCAACTTAGCCTCAACCCCATCTGGCCCCATTTTTAAAATGCCAACCAATTCAATTCAATCGTGAATTAACGACTTAGCCTGTTAAGTTCCATTTTTTAGTCCAAACTAGCCCCTAACTCTGTTCCAAACCCACGTTTTAACATAATTTCAAGATGTTCCCAAATTTTCAAAATTCAATTTAACCCGGCATCTACCCAAATTCATCCCCAAATTTAAAATCAAACCCAACTCAAATCCATCCAATCTAAGCTTGTTTTAAACAAATTTCAAGTTTGATCGTAAGTTCATTCAAAAAACCATCAAAATTTAAAAACTCCATTTTAAACTAAGATTCACCTAAAACCCATTCTAAACCTAAATTTGAAGCTCAACATGGTTTCCATCCCATCTCAAGATTAGTTTTTCAAAGAGAATTCATATCCAAAACTCGTTTTATTCAAATCTCAAAGTTCTTTTCAAATCAAAATTTGCTCAATTCGTGTTCAATCCAAATCCTAACATGGTTTCCATTTTAAATCTAAATTCAAACAAGCCCCACTTTCGGGACGTCATCACACTTCAGACCAAATCCAGCCCAAACCCGAGGATCGAATCCACCTTCAATTCAATTTCAAAATCCTTTTTCTATGAGTGTAAGTTTCATTTTTAAACAAAAATTCTAGGTTCTTTAAATCTTAAGTTCGTTTTCATTTGAGTTCAAAAGTTTTGTTTTGCAAAATATGTCCCGTCCAAGAGCAAAAGTCCATCCAATCCAAGTCAAGGTCTAACCTAGTTAAGTCTAATGTTTCAAACCAACTCTCAACTCCAATTCAATTCAATCCTAAACTTCGACGTTCGATACAAGTCAAGGTTCAAGTCAACTCAAAATTTAACATCAAAGAAAAGTTCGAACATTCAAAAGTAATCAAGGATCAACATTCAAATAGACATTCAATAGACATAGCAAGTAAGAAACTCAAGTTTTTCAACTTACCTCGAGGTTCTGGGCTGAGAGATGATTATCACGGCGTCATAAGAGAACCTCATGCTCCGCTATGACATCCAGAAGGATGAACCTCTTCATAGCCGATTTTTATAACCAGTGAAGAAGAGGGATGTAAGTCCTGACGTCAAAATGCTCCAGCATGCCCAGCGCACCCCCTCCCTTGAGTAGGTGTTCCTCGTTCTCGTCACCACCATCACCCGCGGCAACCTTAGCCGCACCTCCACTAGCACCACATGCGGCCACGCCAGCTGTACCTCCACCTTCAACACAGCCGACACCACTATTGCTGCCAACAACCGGTGCCACACTACCCCTGGCACCACCACCACTGGCACCACCACCTTCGTCACCCATAAACCCAAAATCTCCAATCATAGCGGAGAAAACCAAGGAGAGGAAGGAGAGAATCAACATCTTCGGAGCATAAGAGAGTAAGAGAGGGAGTTAAGAGAGATAGAGAGAAAGAGCCAAGAGAGAGAGTGAGAGCCAAGAAAGAGTAAGAGAGGAAGTCGAGAGAGATAAAGAGAGAGAGCCGAGAGAGAGAGAGAGAGAGAGTGATAGAGAGATGAGAGGAAGAGAGAATATGAAAGCTTCACGCGAATGGAATTTTCGAACGTTCTCAGAACTTATGTTCTGCTATCGACCTCACGATCGTTAGATCTGGAGGATCTAAAACTAGCTGCCATCACAACTTGATCCAGGCCGCAACATGTGTTACAACGGCCGTGCCTTTTATCCAAACATTTCTTAAGGCTGAGAACTTTATGTTCAAGCCACCATCTCATTAGGCAAAATAGTATAGGCCGCAACATACAAAAATGACAGCCTTTATTTTGTTTGAGCTTTCTTTTTTGGTTTAGACCTTAAAACTACCCCGTGTGAGTTTTGAACAACTTGAAGGATCTCTTAGCCCTTCTTCATGATCTAGATACCCCTTTTGAACCTTTGGTCCTCAACACGACCTAAAACTATTCTTAGCCCTTTTAGTACTCCTCATGACCTTAAATTGATTATCGGTCCTCAACACAACCTAAAACTGTTCTCTTTATAACCTTAAACTAACTCGTCGATTCTCGACACGACATTAAACTTTTTGTAGCCTCTTCGGTCCTCCTCATGACCTTTAAACTAACTCGTTGGTCCTCAACACGACCTAAAACTATCCTTAGCATTTTTAGCTATCCTCGTGACCTTAAACTGACTCGTCGATCCTCAACACAATCTAAAACTGTTCTTAACATCTTTGGTCTTCCTCATGATCTTAAACTGACTTACCGGTCCTCTTCATGACCTAAAATTGATAAGTTTACCCCCAAAGAGTTTGGTTCTCCTCATGACCTTAAATTAACTTATCGGTCCTCACACGACCTTAAAATGCTCCTTTGAACCTTTGGTCCTCCTCATGACCCTAAACTGATCCATCGGTTCTCCTTATGACCTTAAACTGACTCGTCGGTCCACACACCACCTAAAAGTTACCCCTTTACCTTTTCGATCCTCGACACGACCTAAAACTGTCCCAAGCCACTTCGGTTCTCCTTATGACCTTAAATTGACTTGTCGTTCCTCTGCATGACCTAAAACTGTCCCTAGCCTCTTCGGTCCTTCTCACGATTTTAAACTGACTTATCGGTTCTTGCTTGACCTTAAACTTTCCCCCTAAGAATATAGTCATTCTCATGACCCTAAACTGACTTGTCGGTCTCCGCGTGACCTTAAACTACCCTTAGCCCCATCGATCCTTTCACGACCTAAAACTAACGGATATTTTCTCGATCCGTGTTGTGACCTTAAAAGTTTCTTGCATCATACCTGTTTGCATTGTACTGTACCTGTCATGCATCATGATTAGCCTGTTTACATCATATGCATTGTCCCACGAACTACGACCAGTCTGATCCCTTCCAATGGGATACGTAGGAAGCTCGATGAAAATTTGGGTTCGACCATGCTTTTCTGCATGTTTTGTTGATGCCTAAAATTAGCAGCTTGTTCAATCGATTTGTCTTTGGAACTTTAACATTACTTGCACCATGAGTTACTAGAAGCTCTGTCAAAGAGGGGCAACAGTAGACACCCCAATCTGACCAAGCCAAATATTAAGCACCCATCTCGAATGCGCTCCAATAACAAATGTACGTGAATCATAATCAAAGATACCCCTAAGAAGGTAAAATCACGAATATGGCTCAAAATCCTAAAATACCCTTTAGGCTGTGACATTCTCATTCTCACGACCGCCACCTTTTTGAAAACCTTAGCACAACCCGTGTCCTTACTCTCACGGCGGAAACCTTTTTGAAAACTCTAAACCAAACCGTGACTTTCTTTGTTACGGTAGTTGCTTTTATTCCAGGTCGTGACTTTTGAAAGTCACGATTGTCTTTTTCATCACCATAAAGGTAGTAGTCGTCATTGTTACACCTTTTTGGACAAGTGGCAGCATCGCAGAAAGGGTCTTTGTTGCTCTCCTTGTCTATAAATAGGCAGCGATTCCAAGCAAATACAAGAGAGAAACATACCTGGAGGCTAAAATTCTGTCAAAATATCCCCCTGTTCGATATTCTCCAACCCATCATGTACTTCCCGAGTCTCATTTGTGTTCTTGCTTGCCTCAGAGGAGTTCTTGGAGCACGTATATTGGTTTAGAGGTATCGTATTTTCACCACCAAAGGGCCATTCGACGTGGATATTCACACGAGGTAACTTTAGAATCCCACTACTCTTCTTAAACCCTTATCCTCTTCCCCCAAGGGTGTCGTGCATAAGGTTTTCATTGTTTTGTTGCTTGTTTATCATTCATTTCAATGAAAATATTCATTTCCTCCAAGTTTTTCATTATTAACAGTATATTTATAGTCTCCTATTTCATATATTTACAATTGTTTACGTCCTGTTTCGATGCTTATAAGCACATTGAATACATCAAAAGCTTACTGAGGTTCAGGAACATAACGGCCGTAACTTTCTTATGTCACGGCTGTATGTTCTCTTAAATCCATCGTGATGGCCTTGTCATTTTTATGTGCACCGATATATTTATGCCTTTTTATATGGACATCTGCAACATCCTTTTGTTACAATCGTTATATTGTTTTAAGGCCAAAAATGAAAAAAACCCTTTTCAAAACCTATTGTTATCTGTTTATTTCAAGTTTGTACATCCTTTTATGACTCTATTTAGTGTTATTTTCTTTCTGCATCTCTATTTATTTTTTTATTGGGTAATGAATGGTAGATCTAGCCTAGATCAAATAGGTCATGCTCTCCATTCTATATACTTTCATATCTACATGTTTTGAGGCTGTGTAAATGTTACGACCGTCTTCTTTTCCTTCACGTTTGTCACGGTCGTCACGTCCTTTTGTTGCGGCTGTGCCATTTTTAAGAGATCAGTAGCATATAAATGTGCTTTAAGCTCTCTATTATTCATTTTTGATATTCCATATATTCTATTTAGAGTCATTACTTGCATAGAAGATGAAAGATGATAGATCTAGCCTAAAACCAATAGGTTATGGTCTCTATCTTGTATATCCTATTCATTTAAGCCTATTTTAAGCCTTGTGCAATGCATATACCCTTTCTATAACTCTTAAAAACCATGGCCGCGACATTTATTTGTTACAACTGTGAAAGAGTTTTACTATGTTCTTTGCGGTAACCCTATATTTTTTGCGGCCGCCTGTTTTGTGACTATTTTTGTCACGGTCGCAACATGTGTTGCTATGGTTATGAGTGTTCTATATGTCCAGCAACTTAAATATAATGTTTAAGTCTCTTCTGATTGTTTTGTACAACCTGTTTACTGTATGATAGGGATAGAAACAATGTTGCATGACTTTTAGACTTTTATTTGTTCATTTTATCGCTTATTCACATACTTTTTGCTTTTCTTTCATCAAGCAATACGTGTGGCATATCTAAAAATAATAACCAAGTTATATAACCCTAGGAACCATAATTAGGATTTTGTTTTAATGATTTCTTTTATTTGAACTCTCTTTAATCTCCCGTTTAGTTTATGTTACATTTAAAAAGTTTACAACAAGAACAAATATTGTCAAAGTAGAGGCCAACCTTACGGTTGTGTAAAAAGGGTGCCTAACACCTTCTCTTTTCGTACCTTAGCCCTCGGATCCTCTTTTTCTCTGGTTACGTTTTTAAAAGACCCATAGTCTTCTTTTTGTTTTTTTTAGTTTTTCTTAAAAATCAAGGGGTGACTTCATTTTTCAAAAAGGATACTCAGATATCTTGGACTTCTATTTCAAAAAGGAAAAAGAATACTTTCTAAAAACAATAAATATCTAGTACATCCCCCACGTGCTCCTACAAAGCATCCGCAGACTCGTACAATACCTTTGCCATGTAATTCCTCTCTTCGTTTGTAACAGCTCCCAATTCCTTTGAAAGCCTAAAACGACTTCCCGAAGGCGTGCTAATGGGCATAGCACCTTCCATGTTGAAACGCTGTAGGACCTTTTCAACATACTACGATTACAAAAGTTTTAACTTTCGACTGTTTCTATCCCTACTGGATCCCGAGAATCCATTTGGCTTCTCCTAAATCCTTCATAGCAAATTCTTGGGATAACTGTGCCTTGAGATTTATAATCTCATCCATGATGGATGCTGCAATTTACATATCATCTACCTATAGTAGGAGAATCACATATGAGTTGGTAAACCTCTTGATGTAGTAATACTGGTCACCATGGCATCTATCGAATCCTGTATCTGTCATAAAGTTGACAAACCGCTTATACCATTATCTGGGTGTCTGTTTCAACCCATACAAGCTTTTTTTCAACCTACACACCATATCCTCATTCCCTTTAACCGAGTACCCCTGTGGCTGCCGCATGTAGATCTCTTTCTCCAGGTCATCGTAGAGAAACATTGTCTTGATATCTAATTGCTCTAGATACAAGTCTTCTGTAGCCACTATACTCAGAACTATCCTGATGGTAAATATTTTCACAACTGGTGAAAATGTCTCTGTATAGTTAATTTCTGACTTCTGCTGAAAACATTTAACCACATGCCCCGCCTTGTACTGCTTGCTCCCATCGGCTTCTTCTTTCAGCCTGCAGACCCACTTGTTCTGTAATGCTGACTTACCCTTGGGCAACTAAACCAGATCTGAAGTCTTATTAGATGACAGAGATTACATTTCTTCATCCATTGCATGCTCCCACTCACCTTTTACCTCTATCTGCAAAGCCTCTTCAAAGTATTCTGGCTCTCCACTATTTATCAATAGTAGATAAGGCAATGAAGGTGAATATCTAACTATAGGTCTGCTTAATCTAGTGAACCTCCTGATTATGGGAGTCTATGGCTCTGCCTGTGCAGTGGTTGTCTATTCACATCTTAGGGTTCTAAGACGTTGCTAGATGATCCTTTAGACTCAGAATAGCCTAACTCGTCTGCTGTCTCATTCTTTTGGTCCTGTCTATTTTTATACAAAACTGACACCTTAAAGACCATTTCCATACTCCTCACAATTTTCCTGCTTTCTGGATCCCACAGCCTATAACCGTAGCTATCTGTACCGTAGCCAACAAACACACATTTATGAGACTTGGGGTCTAACTTACTCCTATTTTTTGACTCAATATGTACATAAGCTATGCAACTAAAAATGCGTAAATGCAAAATCTTTACCTCTTTTTCGGTCTAAACTTCTTCAAGTAATCCATAATTCAGTGCAACTAAAGGCCCCCTATTAATCAAGAACACTATTGTACTCACTACGTCTGCCCAGAACTGCTTTGGCAACCCGACATGTAACCTCATACTCCGAGCACGCTCTATAATCGTCCTGTTCATGCATTTTTCCACTCTGTTCTGTCTCGACTTCATCAGAATAGTTTTTAGTCTCCTGATCCCATTAGCTGCACAGTAATCTTTAAATTTCCTACAGCAGTACTCGCCGCTGTTATTAGACTTCAGACAATTTAATTTTAGACGTGTCTTATTTTCAACAGATGCCTTCTAGCTCTTAAAAATACTGAACACGTCTGATTTATTTTTACAAAAGTAAACCTATAACTTTCTGGTAGCATTGTCAATGAAAGTTATAAAATACCTTAAGTCGCCGATAGAGGGTAGTTGAATAGGTCCACATACATTTGTATGCACCAGCTCTAATCTGTCTGACTTTGGAGTCTTTGCCTGCTTTGTAAAGCTGATCTTTTTCTATTTTTCGAAGATGCAATCTTCATAGAATTCTAGGTTCACTGATTCAATACCCGGTCGCTTCCCTTTCTGTGTCAAAACTCTTATCTCCTTTTTACTCATGTGACCGAGATGCCTGTGCCACGTGCTGGTGTCTACTTCTGGTGCTGCCACTGTTATGTTGCTATAAAAACCCAAGGATAGATATAATGTACCCCCCTTCTTCCCTCGGGCCAAAACCAATGACCCTTTACTCATCTTTTAGGAATCTCCCCAAAATGTCTTCACGATTCCAAATTCTGATAATTGTCCCACTGAGATCAAGTTCCTCGTTAGACTAGGCACGTGTCTACCATCCTTCAGCTTCAGTACTATATCGCTGGCCTGTGTGATCTGTACTTCATCCTTTCCAACTATACTGCAAACCTCATCGTCTTCTAGATATACTTTTCCAAAATTTTTCTTCGCATACCCATGAAGTATATCCATGTGGGGACTGGCATGGAATGATGCTCCTGAGTCAACAATCTATGAATTGGTTTTACAATTCAATGCACAAATCAAAGCATCTATATTTTTCTCATCAGAAACATTAATAGTAGCTTTTTCACCTTTATTCGTGTCGTCATGCAGCTTTCTCAGAGCTTTGTAATCCTTCTTGAGATGGCCTTTTTGTCTACAGTTCCAACATCCAGTCGACTTCTCCTAAGCCTACGAGTTGCCCCGTGATTTGGATCTGTGATTTTTCCTGCCCTTCCGATTCTTCCTATATGTCTTTCTTCCTCTACCTTCAATGTTCAACGCTGACCTTGATGTTGATCCTTCACCCGCTGTTCTGTGACGTGATTTCTCTCCAAAGATGAAACTGGCAACCTCCTCTAACTTGAACTTAGACGAGCAGTTGCTGACTACGACAACCAAGCCGCTCTAGCTTTCTCGTAAGCTAGACAGGAGACCTAAGGCTCTGACCTTGTCATCAAAGTTGATCCCAACTGACTCCAACTGGTTTACAATGGAGTTAAACTTATTGAGATGCTCCACTATAATGGCGTCATCTGTTATCCTCAGATTGAATAGCATCTTCATCAGGTATAACTTAATTGATGCAAAAGGCTGATCATACATTCTAACACCGCCAATAATCCTAACGTCGTCTTCTCTTTTGCGATATTAGACATCACCGACGGTGCAAGAATCAGTTGCACGGTCCTCAAAGTTTTTTGATCCAGTATCTCCCACTCGATCTGTGCCATCTTCTTTGGTTTCTCCCCAATCAAATGTTCCAACAGATCCTTCTGATACAGAACGTCCTTGATCTACAACCTCCAAAAGGTGAAGTTTGAACCATTAAACTTCTCGATCTTGATCTTTCTGTCGTCTGCCATGTCGTGATCTTCAGCATCCGAACCTTACTCTAATACCAGTTATTGTGGATTTCAAATTAAGAATTGACTAAATTCAACCCACAAGTTACATTAGTGAAGAATACAATCAAGCCACAAACAAACACAAACTATAACGAGAACAGAAAATAACCAATGATGTACATATGAGTTTTTACGTGGTTCAGCATTGGTGTTTACGTTCACTGGCTCACACTTTCACTATTTATCTGAGAATTACAAAATGAATAATAATCTTGACGTTTCTCTTTAGCTAAAACATAACATTTCGCACTTTTCATAAAATCTCTTAGGTTAAAACATAACACTAGCTATCGCACAACAAAAATTGTTATGTGACGGTCCGCTCGAGTAGACTCCTATCCGCTCGAGCGGTCACTAGTCTGAGATCACCTCCGTACAAGCCTGTTTGCTCGAGCTGTCACTAACCTAATACCAACTGCGTGCAAGCCCGCTCGAGCGGTCACTAGATAAGGAGGTTTTCTCTTCACTCTCAACAAGTCACAACCCCGGCCATTTGCTTTTCAGTTCTTAATTTTTCTTTTTTTCATTGGGAAAGGACTGAAGGAAGCATCAGTAGGCTTTGGATAATTGGTTTATATATATATATATATATATATATATATGTGTGTGTGTGTGTGTGTGTAAAATGTATTGATATTTTTAAAAATGGTACGTAGCTAGATCCTACGCTGAAAATGTATTAACATTTTTAAAAAAAAGTATCCATATGCATATATTAACCAAAGCTCATTAAACTTCTTTTTGCAGGACCATTTTTGCTATAGCCACTGATTTGTGATCTCATTAGCTTGTATGGCGCTCAAACGTAGTATCTAATATACAAATGTTCAACTAAAAAGTGTACCACTTATTTCATTTTGGTCCCTAATCATTAATGAGTCTCAACTACATCCTTAAATTTTTAATACATTGATTTAATGTTGGCCAACTCGATAATTGTCATCTAAAATGTAGATGAAGATCTTACATCAGCCTCATGTTAGCTATAAAGAAGGGCAATGAGAGTAATTTATTCTATATTTTGCCAAAACAAACAATATTCAAACACATTATTTACAAAAATGACAAAAAAAAGAGATAATTAATAATTATGAATCTCATTTTAGCAACTCATCTTGGGATAGATCTTAATCACTAATTTAATAACCCAATTGATCTTGTTTTTAAATATTATCAAAATAATAAACACATATGCCGTTTATACATACAATGGATTACGTATATATAGGCTACATATATACTTTTATTTTTTTATGTGATTTTAAATTTTGAATGGCCTTTATTTACACCAATATACCCTTGCTATATTAAAGAATATTACCATTTGCATCATTATCTACTTTATTATGATTTTGATTATTTTTATACATGCAATAGGTTACATGTGTGTGTGTGTATATATACTTTTCTTCTTTTTATGTGTTTTTTAATTTTAAATAGCCATTATTTTTGTCAATATCCCTATCCCTATTATATTGCCAGATATTACTATTTGCGAACATAGTGATGAAAATATTTTTTATTCCTACAAAAATATTATGTGTCATGATATTTAAATGAGAACATATGAATAATTGTATAATATTCTAATACATATTAATGAGAACTTATAATGAGAACATTTATAAAAATATAGTGTACCCACACAGAATAATGAAAATATTTTTAATTCTAACAAAAATATAGTATCATAATATTTAGATGAGAACATAGAGATAATTGCATAATGTTCTAATACATATTAATATGAATTTATAGTAAGAGTATTTATGAGAATATAGTATACCCACACATACCAATAAGAATATTTTTTATTTTAAAAAAAGTATACTGTGTCATGATATCCAATTGAGAACATTGGGATAATTGCTTAATGTTCCAATATAAATTAATGAAAACTTACATACTTCATTAACCATCAACAATAAGAACATAATGAGGATATAATGTTTCACTATATAATAATGAGAACATTATGAGAACACAATATACGATATATTGTTAAAATAAGTCAAATGTGGAATATCAATTAAAAGGGATAAGACCACATCGGTTCGGCCTGTCGAGGCTTGGCATGGGTTCGGAGCTGAGATCTGAACAAGTGCTTGGATACGAGCTGTGGCTCGGTTGAAGGGCCGCCCTCGCTCACTACTGCATAAAGAGTTCAGTAAAGGGATGCCTTTAATGAGATTTGACCAGTAAGGTACAACATTAAATGAGACGTGACAGGTTTCGTACTCCATTTAATGAGATTAGATGGGGAGATGAGAGCTGATGGGTGACTTGCAGATCAAGGCAAGGAGAGAGATTTGGCTAGAGGTACGAGCTGAGATAGGGATATTAAATGGTGATGTGACCAAAGCTGCCCTGCCAGCTCTGTCACTGTCGTCTATGCGTATGGGGGGTGCAGAGACGTTTTATAGGATTACATTGGGACTAGGAAGACATCATTATCCAACAGAAGGTAAGAAGTTTTGAAGGAGGAAAACTCTCTCAAAATAGATGTGTGAACATTTGATACTTCCCCTGAACATTTCTAACTTGACCTTCAGAGTGACTTCTGGCGATTCGCCGCCGGCTAGTTCACGTTCGCTCATCTTGCAGGAGACCGTGTGGTCATGGGTTCGATCGGACCAAATAAAATCCACAAAATAAATATAATTTACGGGACACCCCCGTATATCAACGAAAACATATGTGCCAGTTATGATGCAATATTGTAGGACAAACTTACATGGTAATGACAACCATGAAAATGATGAGAACATTGAAAGGTGGCATGGTATCGTAATGTAAAAATAGGAATAATAACATAATGTCTCATTGCATAGTAATGAGAACACTATGAGACTATCGTAATGCGACATGATAATTTACACGATGATGACAAACACATATTATGGCATGATATTGTAATAATAACATATATAATGTCTCATTATATAATAAATGAGAACATTATGAGACTACAATATTTAATTACATAATAGTGAGAATATTGTAAGAACATAGTGTACCCACACATAGCAATGATAATATTTTTTATTTTGATAAAAATGTGGTGTGTTATGATATCCAAATAAGAATATAGGAATAATTGTATAATATTCTAATACATATAATTGAAAACTTGTATACTTCATGAACCATCAACAATGAGAACATAATGAGAATATAATATTTCACTACATAATAATTAGAACAATACGAGAAGATTATCATTTTATTGTGAAAATAAAAATTTTATATTTTATTTTTTTAAAAAAATTCATACTCAATATAAATCTTGTTTTATAGATCTTTACGAGAAATTTCTAAAAATAAAAATATTATTAAATATAAATACATATACTGAAAGTTATAGAATTTTAAATTTTAAAAATATAAATTAATTACATAAAGAAAATTTCTCTCTTCTTTAATTATTTCTCTCTCCCTCTCTGTGTTTCTTCTTTAATTATATATATATCTCTCTCTATTATTTTACTCTCTCTCACTTTCTCTTATTCTCATTAAGGACACTTTTAGAAAATGACAAATAAAAATGATTTATTAAAATATATTTTTTTTTTGTCAGACTTATCTCTATGTAGCTCAGTAAAATGGAACTTATGACTCAAACTCCCCAAAAAAAAAAATTTAACGTAGCAATGTACATCATCTATGAAACACACACACTTTGCCACGAAAACAAAAATATATGTAAAAGATACATAGTTTACTTCACATTATGTTTGGCCTAAAAAGCCTAATGCTTTTATTTCTCTCAGCCTTTTTTTATTTTTTTTTAATTTTATTGACTTTTTTAATATGATTTTTTATTTTTTCAGGTCCTCATAAGAGAAGGAATCAAAAAGTATGGTCACCATGCTAAAATTGAGAAAAGTCAACTAAAAACGAAAAATTCAAAAAAAAAAAAAAACCAAAAAATGCCAGTTAAGAGGACTTTTTAAGTCTTATCTGAACCTCTTTTTTTTCAGTTTTTGGCCTTTTTTTTCATTTATGGTTACAAGAAATTTTTTTAAAATACACTCATTTACAATAATTCTGAAAAAATTTACTAAAAACCAAAAATATTGTATAAAACTTATAGACCAAACACACGAAAACACATCATTTTCAAATACAAAATACTTCCATGTCCAAATTACATACTTCTAGCTTATTCTTTTGTCCGTTGCTGTGCTATATTGCAAATAAACCCCCAAATGCTTTATTAAGACCCAAAATGCATTGCGTAAAGGAGTATCTGCCTTTTCAACTAAAAGGGTATCACAAGATCTTTAGCCTTCATCTGTTTCTACGTTAAATATTTTATAATAAAAAATATTTTTAATGTAAAATAAATTTAAAAAATATTTTTAATTTTTTAGTGTTTGGTTGGTATAGAAAATTTATTTTTTTAAAAAAAATAATAAATTTTTAAATCAAAATATAATACTATTTTAATACAGTCTATCGCCACTTCTATTGTGGCCACCACTACAACTACTATCCACCCTCACTGCCACCCACATCACCACAAACACCATACCTCGCCACTTGTATAATTAACACCACCGCTATAACCATCCAAGAATTACTACGTACCATTGTTTGCACCACCATCACTGCCACTATTAATATTTTCACTATCATTATCGTATTATTACTGCATTTATTGCCAGCACTACCAACACTACCTCCATGACTACTACCGCCATTTCCACCACCATCTCCAAAACTATCACATCACCGTCGTTGCTTCATTTGTCTCTTTCACCACCACAACCACACCACCATTGGTGTCTTCTACTCATTCTCCTCCACTACCACCACCATAATGGTTGCCCCACCGCCATCGTTGCTTCTACACCCCTACGACTACTACAACCACCACCCCCACCCCTACCCCAATTGGCACGTCGCTGCCATCACTTCTATCCCCCCACTCACTACTACTATCATTACCACTACTGTCGCCACCATTACCCATTATTGCCGCTACTACAACTACCACTACACCACTAAACCACCATAATTGCCACCAACACCGCTACCATTGGCACCACCCATACCATTGCTACTACTTCTTTTTCCGCTGATGCAAAAAATGACTTATTTCACTTTTTAACGTAAATCATTTATAGTTTTTTGATGTAAAATATTTTATAAAAAATATGTTTTGCATTATTTTTATCAAACCAAACAATAAAAGGGGTAAAATATTTTACTGAAAGTATTTTATATTAAAGCTCTATTTTTTTTTACTAATTAATGGGGAGTGGACCCCAATGTTTGAATCTTGTGTGACAAGTGAGGCAATTGAACTCGTTACCACTTGAGCTAGCCACCACTTATTAAAGCTTCATTTATTTTAAAGTAAAATATTTACTTATTTTTCAGTGTTTGGTTAATAAAAAGAATATAAAATATTTTACAATAAGGCTACGTTCGTTTCAACGTAAAATATTTTTTGGTAATATATTTTATTTATTTTCACTGTTCGGTTAACATAAAGTAAGTAAAATATTTTTTAACTAAAAATATCTTACATTTTCATAAGATGAAATTATTTTTCTTTAAATAAATTATTAAGTTTTTTTTCATTTTTAAAGAAACGTATCTTTAGTCTGACCTTTTCTCGATTTTTAGATTTTTTGTGTGGATTTTAAAAGGATATATAAGTCCACAGCAAAAGTGACTACTATTTAGGATAACTTTGTAAAAGTTTTTTTATGTGGCTTTTTTCACCTTTAGTGATTTTTGTTTCCGTTAGTTCAAATAATTATATTTTTTAAATTTATCTCATTACAAGAAATCCAAAAAATAAAACAAAATGTCCAAAAAAAATGAAATAAGATGAAAAGAGTCTTAAAAAGCCACCTTTAGGCTTTTTAAGGAATATTTTTCCTCTTTAGTAAAACTTTTTTATGTTAGTTCAAATAATGACAATTTTTAAATTTTTCTCGTTACGAAAAATCAGGAAAGTAAAAAAAGACCAAAAACAAAAAACAAATGTTCATATAAGACAGGAATGGGCTTAATTAAGTTGTTTTTTTTTTCGTTTTAGTGATATTTTTTCAACTCAATAAAAACGACTATAATTTTAGATTTGTTTTATCATGATGAATCGAAAACGTATAAAATTTAAAACAAAAAATAAAAAATATTCAGAAAAGACAAAAAAAATAGTCACGAAAAACCACAATACTATTCCAAATAGTAATAAAACTCTAGGAGACATTGAACCCGATCAAGATATTTTTTATAATTGTGAAAATTATTTTGCTTCAATCTAATAATAAAAAAATTTATTTTAAAAATATTTTTTATGTGTCAACCAAAAACTAAAAAATAAAAATAGAAAAATGCTTTTTTACAAAAATATTTTACATGAAAAATATTTTAATAAAAAATATTTATATTGAAACAAATAAAGCCTAAAAGAACAAAATTAACTTATATAAAAAAATATAATTCATTTTTCGTATCAGCAACGGCGGTAGTAGTGACAACGACAATGGATGCATCAAGAATTGAGGTGGTATGTGACCAACGGTGGTGGCAGTAGTAATGGTGAAAAAGATGTGATGACAACATTGACAGTAGTAACAACGGTGGCAATAGTGGTAGTGATAGAGGTGGGAGCAACGGTGATAGTTGCAATGGTATTGATGGTGAAAACGAAAGGAATGTGAATGCAATAGCAATGTGGAGGCGGTGACAATATTAAAGGTGACAGTGGTGTTGGCGGTACTGGTAGCGGCGTTAATGATGGCGTCATCAATTGTAATGGCAATAGTGGTAGAGATGGTGGAAGTGGTGGTGATAGTTGTCGTGGTGGCAACATTGATGATGACGGTGGTAGTGGCAATGATGGCGGTGGTGGTGGCAGCAACAATGATGATAATAGTATATTTTGATTAAAACAAATTCTATTTTTTTCAATAAAATATTTTTCAAGCATCATCCAAACACCAAAAAAAACAAATACAAAAAAAAATATATTTTTGAAAAATTCATTTTACATTAAAAATATTTTTTATTACAAAATATATTACGTCAAAAATAAATAAATTAAGCCTTAATATCCTTCTAATTTACGAAAAATACGATAAATTACTTCATTATATTTTTTTATTGTGGCTGATTGAGTGACCGTCAACATTGGATCAATTGTGATATTTAAAGTAATCGAGGGAAAGTAAAAAAGGGGGACCAAAAAAAATGATGTACTGTACTGACCATTTACGAAATTAATTAGCCCTAAAACCTAAAATCTTACTCTAATTTTCTTCAAATTTATGATTCGTTTATATTGATCTCGTATGTGTCACAATATTATTGGTCTAAATTACCATTCATTTAATTGGCATCTAATCAAATTTATCCTCTTATAATCTTACCGTAAAATTTTAAAATTTATTCTATTTAATATTATCTTATTTATTTTATTTAACTTCTTTTAAACTTAAAATGCAATCCTTCCAAACTACTTCAAATATATTTTATCATATAATTTTTTTTAAATTTTTTTATATAATCTTATCCTAATTTTTAGATATAGGACACCCCTCAAAAAGCCCCTAAATTTTTAAATTTATTTCCAATTATCCTAATAAGGGTAATATTATCATAATATTTTTTTAGCTTTATATATGCTAATTTAATTTTATCATATTTATATTAACATAACTCGTTTTAAACATTGATTATTACTATCCGTCTAAACTTCTTATGAAATATATTCTAATATAACACCTTTTCAAAATTTAAAATTTATCTAGCATAATCTTATCTTCATAAAATTTTAAATTTACTTTTAATTATCCTAATAAAACTTAAAATTCACATTTCCGTTTTATCCTATTCATCTAGCTATAGCTTCTTTGAAAGTAATTATGTTATATAATCATCACCTAACAAACTTAATTATTTTCTAGTAAAACTTTTTAAACTTAGTTTTATAATCCTATTAATTATTTTCGTAGCAATCTTTGCCGTTAGAACTCACTCTTTTACTTTTTTCTATGCTTATAAATACATGATTTAGATGCTTTCTTTCTCTCTTCTAGTCCATGTTTGGATGACGAAAATCATGAGCTTTCTAAAAATCAAATAACCTAGTAATTTAATACTTGGATTAGTTATATTCAAACGATTGAATTAATTAAGGAATCTTGTCTACGAAACCTTTTTGTAGGAATTTATTAGAGTTGAATATTTCATTTGCTTATTGATTGACTCTACAATTAAAGATAACCATGGAGGTGGGTGAGAATTAAATTCGTACTTAAGGCTCTATTTGTTTGGTTGAGATATTAAAAATAATTATGCTAATAGATGTGGTAGTGTTATAATTGATAATGGCAGTGATGAAAGCAATGGTGGCGGTAGTAGTAGTAACCTTCGAACCCCAAATTCCGAGCCTCCATAGCAATCACAATTTTCTTTGCCGTTAAAACTCACTATTTTACTTTTTTCTATGCTTATAAATACATGATTTAAAAGCTCTCTTTCTCT